>MU108391.1:0-28181 GCA_012274485.2 Sinapis alba
TGGAATAGTCTGATTTTCAATAAATTTGTATGTGATTTTGGATGAATTGTATAAATTAAATTGATTTTATTTAAACCACTTTAGAACTATGAGATTTAACTTTTTTATGTTTTTAACTTAGAAATTCATATCAAACAACTTTAAAATCACTAAAAGTTTTTCTTATCACAGTGTCTAAATATGCATTTTCTTTTTTTTTTTCCCTCTGAGACATTCCATTGATGAAGAAACAGATATTACACAAAGAAGAAAATCTAAACTAACAAATTATATCAAATTTCTAAAAACTAAAACTAGCAGTAAAAAACATCTTACTCAGGAAACATAAGCCAACAGATTTGAACAAAATCTCCGGAAACTTAAGCAAAACATAATAAACAAAAGTAAAAAGTAAAACCCAATCATAAAATTAGATCAAATCTACAAAGCACCCAAGCAATCAGATACACCGGAGGAGGACCAAAGAGAAAAGCACACACCAAAGAGCGGACATTAGTAGGGGAATTCTGCTTTTTAATATATTGCTCCGACGACACCCCGACGAGCCACAAGAAACGCAGACCACGAACCCCGGAGGATGATGAAGACCCAGCTTTTTGACCATCAAACCTCCACGCTAGGTGCATTGAGACAAAGCTCCTTATCCTTGAAAACGAGACGGAGAAACCTAAGCTCCTTATCCTATAATAATCTTTGCACTACCCGATATTGTACTTAAGCTTCCAAAGTAATATTTTATTTTAAGACATACTTCTTATCCTTAATTATCGTGTGCATTGACACACTATCAGCCAAACATATATCTACATTCTGAGTATTAAATTTTAGCTTTACTGAATTTGAAATATTCATAAAATATACATTAACTAGTGGTTTTCTGGCGCTACGCGCAGGATTCGTATGTTTTATTCTTAAATAAATTTCTAATTTATTTTATAGGCTTAGTAAAGAAAACATATTCAAAAATATGAAGACGAAAATATGTATATGTTCCCTCCTTTCATTTGACAGTGGTTAGCAACCGTAGTTCGTTACGTTTTTTGAAGTGTAAATTCAGTTGAAATTTAAACATCAAGTCAAGATGATGTTGAGAAAAAAAAGTAAATGATTGTGTTTGTGTTTGTCATTATCTTGTCGGAGGAAGATAATAAATTATTTCATCCTCTTAAAGTAGTAACAATCCTCACATACTTTGTTCATGTTAAAGAGGTCGCAATTTGTTGGGAGCTTCACTGAGATCGTATTGGTTGAATAATTTGTTTTTAAGGGATCGTGAATCCAGTAAGTGAATTCTTAATCCTGCTCCAACATTGATTGGACTTGAATTGACTATTTTTCCTGAATAGCTTATCCACATATTCTTTTCCTTCTTTAAAATTGTCTATGCACAGCATTAATATACATAAAGATATGCACTGTTGTCATAGTTCTCATCTGCGGATTGGCGAAGATGGTTCAGTCCTTTGATAGATCTGTTGTGGTAGAAGTACTGATTTGTGCTGATTCATCATCTTGAATGGTTCCGCTGCAAAGTATTGTAGGCTAAGATTTCTAAAATATGCGGCATAGTTTATGTCTGAAGAGTTTCCATGAAAGCTATCAATGCTTTCATCTGTGTTAAAATTGTTGACTGAAGTATCTAATACCATTTTTTTTGTTTTTGAATATAGTGAATATATATATATATATAAATAAATTTATTAGATGGCGGTTACTGCTATATAATAGTTGTAGTTCATGTTTTGGTTTTCCTTTTTATGTTTCTTTTGATGTTTTTGGTTCAATTTATGGTGTAATATTAATGAAATATCAAGTAACCAAATATATTAATGTTATTGGATTATTTACGTTGAATTGTTCACTAATGAATTATGAATTAATTTGGGTTATTTTTTTGAAGATGTCAAAAAATGTTTGACTCACATTTTAATAGCTTGCGAGTTTTGCAAAAAAAATTTAGATCATTTAGGTTTTTCGGAATTTTTCTAACTGAATGCTGACTTTTAATTTTAAATATCATTCATAATCTTCGTCATATGTTATCCCTGAAAATGTATCATATTTAGGTCAACGGCAGTTGTATATTTGTTTGTTTTGAAATGGCTTCGGTGAAAGAGGTTATGCAATAAAGTACAATGTCTTTGGTCAAGTCCATTTTGAATAAGCATCAGCTTATATTTTTTAAAATAAAAATTGTTATTCAATGAAATCGACATTATTTTTTAGAAAATGCTAGTGGGCTATTTCATTTTTGTAGGTGAAACCATAAAACCTATTAATAATATGATATCTTAGAATTTGGGAATTACAACTTCTTCTTTTTAAGGTGAGGAAAGAATGTTGACTAAAAAAAATTAAGAAATATAGAAAACAACTTATATTATTATTGCATGATTATTAGTAAAAGTAAAAGCAGTATATCAATGAACTCGAAATTTTAAACTAAGAAACCTAAAGCTTAAATGGGCTTGGCATATTGTTATAAAAGCCCATACTCAAAAATAAAACGCAGGATCAGCGCCGGTTTGGATAGGACATGTATCCAAAAACGCTTCATCCTTTTCTGATGACGTGACAGCGTGAGAAGAGACTCTCTTCTACTTTATATATATAGATATAAATCATTAAACATAAAATCTATCATATATCATATATCTTACAACAAAATATATAAACAATAGAAAACAGTAAATGTTATCTTCTTCAAGAAGATAACTATTATATCACATCAATATTATTATTCATTGATATTTCTTTGGATCAACTAGAAAGTCTGACACGTCAAGATGAGTATCACTATTTAAACCATAAAAAGATAGATCGTGTTCATCAGAGATGAAGTTTGTTTTACTTCTCTTTTGCCTTTTGGGATTCTCGGGACATATCGGCAAAATATTTTGGCATACAATAAACATGTACCAATGCCCTTTCATACCGCATATGTAGCAAAAAAGTCCAGTTTACTTTTTCTCATCCCAACCCTTTCATTTTCGTGGAAGTTACTTTTATTTATTTCATCATAGGGACAAAATCTTCTTTCTCGTCTTCTTCCACGATCATGATAACGGTTTTGACCACGTCCACGTCCTCTTCCTTCCCAATTATTATAACTGAATGGTACAAAATTTGCTTCAGGGAATGAAGCAGATCCAGTGGGATGAGAATGATGGTTTAACGTTACGAGTTGATTATTCTGCTTTGCTACAAGGAAGGCTTGCATCAACTCCGTATAACAAGTATATATGTTTGCTTGGTACTGTTGCCGCATAACTATATTTCCAGGATGGAACGTGAAGAGATTTTACTCAATCATATTATAATCAAATATCTTCTCTCTACATAACATCGTTTTTGATGAAATTCAGAACATCCAGAATCATATTCAATAACACTTTTATAGTCCTAAAACCGGAGATGGATCCACTCGCGTTTGGCTTTCGGTAAGATCACATATTTTTTGTGATCAAACCTCTATTTTAATAATTTCCAAATATTTGAAGGATCCTCTTTTATAATATATTCATCTTTATACAATCATATATGTGGTATCGTAAAAATATCATGTATTTTTTTTTTCTGATTTGGCACCATTTTGAATTATTGACGGTTACTAAGACCCAGTTTTCTCTCATGTGCATCTTTGCACGTATTGTCCATGTCATATAATTATTTTTCGTAATAATAAAGACAATTATTTCAAACTTTTTCAAATTCAACATGATAATTGTATTCATAGAACAATAAAATAAAATATAATAAAAATGAGAAATTAAATGAATAATTTAAATACAAAATTTTAAGGCAAAAATTAAAGGCATGAATTAAAAACATAATTTAAATACAAAAATTTAAGTAACATAATTTAAATATTGATCATTTTTTATTCAAATAGACAAAACTTTTTATATAGTCCGAGGAGATATAATCTACCATTTGGACTACTTTTATTATTATTTAAGCAGACCAAGCCTTCCATATGGTCTGAAGAGACATATTTTACCATATTGACCTTTTTAATTCACAGAGATAAAGCTTACCACGTGTTTCTTTGATAGTGAAGTCATAGTTTACCATAACGATCAGTTGAGGAAGGTAACACCTATCATCCCAAAAAATAAACGGAGAAGGCAGAACTTGTCACTCCTATAATAATAAAATTAAAATAAATTTAATATATTGAAAGACATAAATTAAACCTCATTTCGCTGGTATAAGAGCACTTGTGCGGATAACATTGTTGTAATCTAGGTAAAATAAAGATATATATATATATATATATATATATATATATATGTATTTATATACTATTGTTATTATATTAATATAAATATAAACAAAATTTTAGTAAAAAAAACATGATTGGACGTGATATGTGAAAGAGCAAAGTGATGTTTATTATTCATGATGTCTTCTCTTCTTCTTATGCTTCTATTTATAGAGGGAGGACTTGGTTTATGTCCCCGATTAAAAATAAAAAAACAAAATACTATAGATAATTAAAAATGTTATTATAACAAAAATAATATTCTTATACTTTTCTACAAAAATAGCATTTTTCTATTATATATATATATATTATATTATAATAAACTCACTAAACAAACTCATAAACAACAAACTAGCTTCTTTAAAGTATCTCTCTCTTGAATAATATTCTCCTCCTTCTCTCTTATGCTATTCGTCTTCTCCGCCTTTGTTTTGCATCTATGGTGGTGGCGTGCCTTCGGCGTCACCGTCGGAGTCATCTCTTTTGATTTCTTGTTTGTCATGTTCCTTTATCCCGCTTCAATCACCTTTCTCTTTTTCTTTTGACCTTTTCTCTCTCGGTTGTTGAACCTTGTAGAAGCTTTTGCTCTGTGTTTTTTTATTCTCAGATCTACTTGTCTTTGTCTTCTAGTTTTGTTTGGAGCTTTGTGTTCGATTTGTTGCATGTGATATGATTCTCGTAGTTTTCTATGTTTCCTCTGCGATCTAGTTGCAGAAAGCAGATTTCGTCTATGTGGTCCTTGTTATCTCTCTGTAAGAGAAATTAATTTATATCTCATGGTGGTTGTTCTGATTTTACATCATATGGCTCATATAAGCTTTTATGGTTTGATATTGTAACAATATAATAGGATTCATGATTCTTTTAGTTCGCCTATGTAATGGGCGGGGATGATTTCTTCTTCTAGCTTATTTCTAGTTTTGATGTTTTCGAATGTTTTTTGGATTTGAGGATCTTGCAATATGTTTTACGATTTGAAGATTAGGTTGTGTGATTAACGGATAGTAGTTACTTTGTTTTTCTTTTGATTGGAGCTTAGTTTCAGAAGGTTTAGAACTTGCTGGCTCAGTATCTCACCAATATATTTTATTAAAGCATTCCACTTTGTAATCTCTTCTTGTTAATGAAGTTTTAGTGTTAAAAAACTTCTTCAAAGTGTATAATTTACTAGCAAAATCTCCACTAAAAACAGTGATTGATAGACATTCTCTATTTTCAAGATCAATAACATGGGTTAAACAATATATGTATCAAATTGGATGCAAAAGCTCTAATCCGAAACATCAAAACAGAGTATCACAAGGACATATATAAGTATCAAAGCCTTATCTGCTATACTTCCTTCCATCTGCTTTAAGTTTATTCATAGAATCACCAGTATGTTGGCTCATCTTCTTGCAAAACAAGCCTACCAGCCTCTTATTGAGAAAAGAAAGACACGAATTAAACTTCATTGTTTCTGATCAAAAGATCATACATTTCAGGTTCACATAAAGAAAGAAACAATACAAATTTATCTGTCACAACCTGAAACCCAAAGCTTGAGACACATATCAAGAGTTATACATTCCCAAAGCTAGAGTTGGACAAGAGTAAACCCAAATCAAGAGAGCATCATTGCTTCTTGTCTTCTGCTTTCCTCGGCTGCAAAAACAACCAAACCAAAACAGACAAAGATCAGTTATTGGTGAATCTATTCCTCACAATGATAAATGATGAAAACACAACGGACCTTAACACCAGGAGCTTCTTGGTGAATCTCTTCCTCAGGGATGATGACAGGCCACTGCTCCCCGGCTTCACGGAACATCTGTTCTGTCTCAAGATACTGCCCTTTATCAAGAATCATCTTCCTGATGGACTGAGCCGACGTGGCTGCCGCATCGAAAGCTTCCTCAACACCATTAACGAAAGTGACACTGATCTGCGGTGGCTGATCGTCTGTTCTACGTTTCACCAGAACCTGACAATTAGGGTTCGACTCTTTGGCCTTCCTCGCGTTGCACTGAGCCAAGAACTCGACGCAAGAGGCGAGTCTTGGATCCAATGTGTTGAACTCAATCTTTACTTTTGATAGGAACTTCAACATCCTCTTTCCAAACGAATTCAACCTAATAACAAATCGTGAAGCTAGATCTGAAGATGGAAATCTGATAATTGTTCCAAATGATTCGTGGAGAAAAAATTAATAACCTAATGAGATGTCTCTGTATATGAAAGTAAATATATGGTTATGGTTGAGAAGGAGATCTCTGACTTACCGGGAGCTCTCCGGCGAGAATTGCTTAAGGGGAAATGCTAAGGGAAAATGCAGAAGAAAGCGATGCAGGTAAAAACTGAAGAAAGGGTTTTGGGCTTTCGACTGTATAAGATGACGATAATACCCTTACTCGTTATTCCCATTTGCTTCGGTTCCGTTTGTTTTTGAGAAAAAGATTTTTTTTCTTCTTCTTATAACAAGGCATTTTATTAAGCTGATTGAACATAATCATCATATACACATTTGTAAAAAATGATGGAACATAAAAGTGAAATAGAAATAGGTTAGATTCATGTATCAGCTTCTTCGCCAGCTTATCTGCTACTTTGTTTAATATTCTGTTTATCCAAAAAAATTGGACGTATTCTATTTGATTCTTCAACTACTGTATTTTTCATTTTCAATTATAAACATAAAAGTAAAATTTATGGTTATTCAACATTTCTATTGTTTCTTTTGCAATCAGTTTCGATGATTACCTTCTTATGTCTATTATATCACGCGTATTGTATTACCATCAGAATCGTTTGTAGTTCACTTTCCAACACACTATTAACTTATTTCCCTATAGCTTGGACTGCCTCTTTATAAAAATCAAAGCTATCTCGCATGATTCAATCCCACCTTTCCTCGAAGCACTTCATTGATATAGGATCCATTAACATTATATTTTAATCAACCTGCTGGTGGACTTTTTCACTTATCATATAAACTTTGACATGTATGCTTTTGATTATTTGAAGTCAGAAGACCTTTAATTCATGCATTATTCAACAATTTTTTCACATCATCATAAGCAAGTTGCAGCGTTGTTCTCCAATGAATTGATTTATGCTGAAATGTTAGGATATTCTTACTTTTCCATATTCTCCAAAGAATCCAAGTTGACAAGTCTTGTAGATGTTGTAAACGAGAAGAGGTAGAGCATCTTATACATTCTTCCAGCTTTTGTTCAAAAGTGGCCGAAGGATTATTGATAACTATATTAGAGATACCTAAAGCTCGCCATATGGATTGAGCATATACACATTGAAAGAACAAATGCTCATCTGTTTCATTTGCTGACCAACACCGTTTACAAATAGCATTTTGGTATATGTGTCTTCGCTACAAGTTTCCCCCGATAAATAATATTTTTGATAACATTCTCCATACAAAATATTTGTGTTTAAGAGGGGTTTTTATTTTCCAAATTTGCTGCTTTAAAGGTATGCTTCCAGAAAAAGAGGAATAGCAAGCTCTGTAGGAAGATGTGATTGCAACCAATATCATGACTTCACAGTGTATATTCCATCTTCATTGTACTGTCATCCACGTAAATCTTGTTGTGCCCTTGAAGTGATTTTGATTCTTAATATCCTCTGAACATCTTCTTCTAATACCCCGTGTCTCAATTTATCAACATTCAAATGATTCCCATATGTTGTGAAAAATTCATTGACTTTACTCTCATTTATTATTGGAGTAATTGGTCTTGGTGGTCTTGGGCAGGGAGCCAAGGATCCTTCCACATGCTATATCTAAAGCCATTACCCACTACATATCTCATTCTTGTTTTAACAAGATCTTTGCCATGAAGGATCGACTTCCAAGCAAACGAGGCCTTCTTCTTCAACACAACATTCAAGATATCACCATCTGGAAAATATCTAGCATGCAAGACTCTTGCCATAAGACATCCTGGGTTTTGTAATATTCTCCATACCTGCTTCCCAATTAGAGCTTGATTGAAATTTTCTAAATCTCTAAAACCTAAACCCCTTTCTCTCTTCATTAATCTCCTCACAAATCTCTTTTGTTAGCCTAAAAATATTCATGGTGTAAATTGGCATCGCCAATGCAATAGATTTTAATAAAGTTTCTTTGTCTCCTGGGGATAAATAACGTTGATGCCAGCTTTGAGTTATTGACTTTACCTTGTCAACTATATACCTGAATATTTCACTCTTCTTGCTACCAATTTTTTCGGTAAACCTAAGTATTTACCCATCCCTCCTTCGTTGTGTATACCCAAAATATTCCTCATTCTTGTTTTACCATGTTGAGAAACCCTTGAGCCAAAGATAATGGAAGATTTAACAAGATTAACTGCCTGACCCGACACTGTCTCATAGACTTCAAGGATTTTTTTAATGTTGTTCCAGCTTTTGGGTTAGCAAGTGAGAAAAACATAGAATCATCTGCAAACAAAGAATGATTAATTGCAGGTGTTTGCAAGGCAATTTTCACCCCTAGTAAAGATCATTTATTCATTGACCTATTCATCATATGTGATAGGATCTACACAATGAATAAAAAAGATAAGGAGACAAGGGATCTCCTTGTCTTATCCCTCTTTTGGTATTATAAATCCTTTAGGAGCACCATTGATAAGCATCAAGTACATTACTGATCTTATACATAACATGATCATAGTGATCCAATTTATCATGAAATCTCATACGTCTCATTGTTTCTTCCGGGAAACTCCATTGCAGATGATCGTAAGCCTTTGTAACATCAGTTTTGATTGCCATGTAAGAAGAAGCTTGTATTTTACGAACTTTAAGACTACAAGACACTTCATGTGCTATGATGACATTATCAGTAATCATTCTTTCTAGTATGAAGTCTGCATGATTCTCAGTGATGAGTCCAAGTAAATGTTGTTTCAGGCGTTTCACCAGAATCTTTGAAATCACTTTATAAGCAATATTACAAAGCGCTATTGGTCGAAACTGAGATATTTCTGTTGGAGGGTAGAATTTGGGAATGAGACACATGTACATATGGTTGAGTTGAGCATCCAGTAGTCCCTCACTAATTTTTTTTGTAACTTCTTCTATTTGAGCATCCAGTTGTCCCTCAATAATTTTTTTTTGTAACTTCTTCTATTATCTCTTGCTTGAACTTCTCCCAATATTGATGATAAAAAGCTGCATAGAAACCATCTGGTCCTGGAGCATAGTGAGAGACAATATCAAACATAGCATACTCTATCTCCTAAGTTAATACTGGTTTTATCAAGTCCAAGTTCATCTCATCTGTAATATGTGTCTGAAAACCAGTAAATACTCCCAAAAAATGCACTTGAAACATCAGTAATATTAGAAAATAATGATTGAAAATAATCATGTTCTAACACTTTCCAATCGCCTTTTTGACCATGATGAATCACACCTGAATTGTTTTGCATTGCAGACAAATGTAATCTATTTCGGCGAGCTTTAGTAACATAATGAAAGTAGGAAGTATTCCTATCTCATGATCTCAACCACATCACTCGACTCCTCTGTTTCCAAAAAAAAAAATCTTCATCCATATATGCTTGATCAAGTTCTTCTCTCACATCATTTACATTTTGATTAGAAACATTATTTGATGCAATAATTATGTCCAATTGACCATGTAGCCTATGAATATTGCCACATGCATTGTGTTTGTTTGACCTCTTCCATAGAGAAATATTTTTCCTACATCTGATCAGTTGTTGAGAAAGAGGCGTATCAAACAACTACATATGACATGTTCCTCTCCATCTTTTTATAACTGAATCATAAAAACAATTTTTTTACACATTCTGTTATCAAATCTTAATGTTTTCCTTGGCTCCTCTGTTTTATTAGTTTGGAAGCTTACTAAAGGTTTGTGATCAGATCCATTAATCTCCAAAAACTCAGTCATGGCTGCAGGAAATAAATCAAACCATGCTCCATTAGCCATTGTTCTATCCAGACAACATTGTATGTAATGATTTCCTCTTTTTCCAATCCACGAAAATCTATTACCAATAGCTTTAGTATCCTCCAAATTATTATTCTGAACTAAGAAGAGGAAATCATTACAAACAAACTCTTTGGTCTTAATGTTCCACCAATCTTTTCATGATTTCCAAGCAGTTCACTAAATTCTCCTTGTAACATCCACGGTTCATTCTTTCTTGTTATGCATACCCGTTCTATTATCTCTCAAGTATGCAAATGTAAGGATGGGTTTGGGTGACCGTAAACAAATGAAAAATAGAAAGTACTTTCATTATTACTGACTTTACAATCTATGAAATTAAGAGAACAACATAAAATAGAAAGATGAACATGATGAAGCCAGAAGATAGCTAATCCACCACTAAACACTCTAGGAGGAACTGTTAGGTAATTATTAAAACCCAACAGAGAAACCACATCTCAAACACAATCATCATGTTGCTTTGTCTCTGAAAGGCAAATGATGTACGAGAGATTTTTTATTTATCTCCTTCACACATCGAACTGTCAAGTCATTGCCTAGACTAGGCATGGGTAAAAAGTCCGGACCCAAAGAACCGACCCGAAACCGACCCGAAAATCAGGGTCCCAAACCCGATTGGACCCAGGGTAAATATCTGAATGGGTCCTAAATTGCTATATCCGAAGAACCAGTACTGAATCCGACCCGAAACGAGAACCGAATGAGTATCCAAAGATATCTGAAATATAACTGTATATATAAAAATATTAGTTATAATTATACTTATAATTATTTTAATATTTTAAATTAGAATTTTAAGTTAAATATAGTAGTTATTTTTGGTACTTTTAAGTATTTTCAGATAAAATATGATAATTTAGATAAAAATACCCAAACAAAACTAGTATAATGGGTATTTTTGATTGTTTTGGGGTAAATTTGGGTAATATAGATACAAAAATTAGAACCGAACTGGCTGAGTATGGTTACTTTGGGTACAAATACTTGAACCCGTTTTAGATACTTTGGTTATTTGGTTATTTTCCAGTTCTTATACATGAGAACCAAACCCACTCAGACCCGGGAGGACCCGACTCGAACCCGGGAGGACCCGACTCGAACCCGGGAGGACCCGACTCGAACCCGACCCAAAAATTTGTAATACCCGAATGGGACTTAATTTCAAAACCCAAAAAAACTGATACCCGAAAGAACCGACCCGTACCCGAATGGGTACTCGAATATCCAGGCCTAGCCTAGACTTCAACAGTTCCAGCAGGTTGTCCTCATGGTGGCAGAGGTGGTTCTGGGCCCACCACACCTCTCACCAAATCATGTACTTCTTATGTACCTTCTTCAACCTCCTTTTTTCCACCACTGATTCTCTGAGACGCTTAGCCTTGCTGGTTCCACTGGATTCTCCTATCTATCCATTAATGCATTCTGTAGCATTTCCATTAACAGACTCCAACCAAGCTTTCCTTTTCAAACATGCTTCTCTTTCATTACGAGAACTTTATGGGTAATAAGGAGAATACATCTCATCTCTGTTCACCCCATTTGAATACATGGTATGCATACCATGTCCATCCCAGAGTTCTTCATCATCTGCTTCTTCTTTCAAAGCAGCTAAATTCCTCTCATAAGCTTCTTGAATCTGATCAGCATCAGGTTCCAGATCTGCAACCTCTTCTTCTTCAATTATATCTTCAATGATAATCCTTTGATTTGAAACTATTTCTTCATCATCATTCTCATTATTGTTATCATCATCTTCATTATCTAGTGCAGAGCCACCATTGCTGATAACACATGTACCCCTATCATGAGTGATCAAACTGCATGCCTCATATAAACCTCTCAAGCGTTCATATTGGAAATGTAGGAGAGCATTCTTTCCTGGAGAGAACTCAAAGTTTCTTTGGAACCTCAATGGATGATGAATGTTCTAATTCAGACGGATCCTGATACTCCAAACGACCACCGATCTCTTCGTTATACTCCATTTGGATGTATTGACCCATTGCTCGAGCAATGTGAACAATGACTTCTCTGTTCATGAACTAGAACGGAATATCCCTTATATGTATCAAGAATGGTATGAAGTTGAGGAGTTTCATATCCATCAAAGGGGTCCAATGTTGTAGGACCTACATTCTCTCTGCATACGTCCACAGACCACGACAGATTGAACAACACTAAGTGATAATCACTTACAGACTTAAAATCTTGCAGCCTCAATTGTGTCCAATCATAACGAGATTTAGGTAGGATCACAGTTTTCTGGTGGTCATACTTATCCTTTAGATTATTCCAAGGGATTTGTAAATCTTTGACAGTTAAGTACTCAGTTTTGAGACCACATGGAGGTGATGATGAAGAAGTTTCATAGCTTTTGCTTTTTCTTGATTTTGAGCTTTGATTTCCTTCAATGGCCGTATGTTCAAGTCCCTTTACACTAAGGAAAAATTTGACATATAATCTTCATGTCAAATAGTTATCTCCAGTGATATCAATAACTTCAAATAAAGGCCAGTGAAATTCGACATAATTCTACTTTTTGATGGAACACAGAGGGGATTAAGAAGACTAACACTGCGTCAAGATGAACAATGAACGAAGGAAAAACTCAATAAATATAGAGGCGCGATGATAACATGTTGCAAGGAGAAAGTATTTTGTGTGTTTATTTCATGAATAATAATCTTGTTATATAAAGGTACAACCAAAAGATTTAATCTTATCTTAATATCTAGAAATACCTAGAATATTCTAAAAGATAAACATCATAATGATCATTATCTATAACATATAAATATATATTGATAGATGGTCATGATAACACAAGAAGGCATGGTATTAATGAAGATGCAAGTATAAATTATACTTTTGTGAAATTACTTGGCAGTTATGAAAATTACATTTACGTAATTTCAATTTTTTTGTGTACAATAATTGGTTTTCGAACATTTAAGTTTTATATATATATCTGTTTCAAAATATTTGTTTTTTTTTATTAATCTGAAATATCTGACATTGATCTATAAAGAGATGTGAATCCTACTGATAGATTATTTTTCTAGATATTCAAATAAAGTTAAACATGATCTCATATTTACATGGTTACATAGGTTTAATGTCATGAATTGGTTTAAATATATGTATTTCTGAAATCCATCTACCACTAAATCATGTGGCTAACATTTGTCTATATTTAAATTCTTTCAGTTAACAAGTTTTCTTACTTGTTTTACTATTGCATTACGCTATCATTTTTATCTTATATATCAGTCAAGCCTAATATTGTCTTCTATTATACTATGTGATTGTAGTTGATTTAAGATATTTAAACATTTATAGAGACTCAGTTAGGAAGTGTATTGAATTTGAAATTTTAAGTGATTTATTTTTTAATGAATTTTTGGATAATTGTAGATGAATTAGAGGATTTAATACGATTTTGTTAAACCACTCTATAATTTCAATTAAAACTATGAAATTTGGATTTTTATTTTTATAACTAAAATCTAACCTCAAATACTTTATAAATACTTAAATCATTCTAAAATTTCCAACCTAAATTTTTTTCAATAATAATGAATTTCAAAATGTTTTATGACATGTCATGTTTAATAACACTGGATTTTAAAGTGTTATTTAAAATCAATATTTGAATAACAGTAGAATTGTTCTTTTAATAAAATCACCTGGCAGTGCTAAAAAAAATTGACGCACACATGTTCAGTTTGATGTAAGCATTTTAAAATCAGGTAGTATGAAAACAAGATGATCACCTAAACATTTTGAGTTTGACATAACAATATAATAATTGATAAGATCTTTCAAACATTGTTAATATTTTAATTCAAAAAAAAAAAAAACATTGTTAATATGCTCATAAGTCATAGTATTACTATTTGGTTGGTGGCCTAACACATGTCTTTCGTCATTGTGAAGAACAGTAAACAAAATTGGTTTCTCACTTCTCTAGTTTCAAGATAAAATATTGAACATAGTAATAAATTTAGTTTTTCAGAAATTAGTTATAAACTAAATTAGGTCCAAAATTGCACAAGACAAATGTATTTATTATATTATTTAACTAACAAATGACAATGAACACATGAATTACAAGTCTACAACAGATATTACACCTCAGAAATTCCAAAAGCAACCCGATTGTCCCGTATCGGCTAAACCGGAGGGGTCAGTACCGGCGAACTGGGTTTCGTGACTGTTAAGCAACAGTTTCATTAGCGAATCATTGTCATGCAGAAACAGAGGATCAGGGTAAAACAGAGGACCAGAACCGTCTTTGGACTCGTGATGAATGAGTCTCTTGTCTTCGGTTTCTTGGTCGGAGAAGCAGGTCACGTGAGTAGACGAACCAGGGAAGGAATCTCGTTGAGAACAATCCATCAACGAAGGTAATCCGACCGGTTCAGTCCGGTTAATGTGTGAATCAAGCAACATTAAATGGGACATATCAACCTTTGTACCATCGGCACGTTTATGGAAAATACGGCAAATAACCCAATCGTTCTACATTCACAGACAACAAAACAAAACACAAAATATCAATTCAGTTCCACAAAAAAAAAAAAAAAATCTCTTTGATGTTACCTTAGCTGTTTGGGAAAGATGTTGGATAGAATATATGCCTTCTAATCGATATTCATGCATAACCCAATTGGTTCTTACTCCTTTAGGAGCTCTTCCTTTGTAGAAAACCAGAGTCTTCTTCATACCCACAAGTGATTTTCCCTTCAAAATCTCTTTATCTTTTCCTGTGGCTTTCCAGTAACCGGCTTCAGTTGCCCGGTTTGTCCTTAAACCGGTTGGGTATTTCCGGTCTCGCACACAAAAGAAATACCATTCTTTCTCCCCTATCTTAGCTTTCCCTATTCCACCAAAAGCCATCATAACATATTTGTGAGTCTAATAAATTACAGAACAATAATAAATAACAGAAAACAAGTTTAGAAAAGGCATGATACTTCATGCAGTCTCAAACTATTTGTAAGGTTTTGTGAAATTTTTATTAAAGAATAATTCTTTTTTTTTTTAAACTTCACATATATATGCATATTTACAGCTTTCTTATAGTACAAACAATTTTTAATTCCCTGAAAGGTTGTGAAACTTACTTGGTAACTCCCAAGGCTCGATCTTGTTGAGATCAACTTCACCAATGGCGGTGGCAGAGAAGAAAGTGTTGAAGACCTTTGGTTTGAGATAGTGAGTTATGAGTTCTTCATCAGTAGGGTGAAATCTGAATCCAGGTGGCATATCAATTTGCTCTTCATCTTCTACTATTTCACAGATTCTTGATGCATCGTAATCCATTTTATCCTAATAAAGCTTCTCAGAAACAATCAAAGTCATGTAAGAGAGAAGGGAAAAGGGTTTTTGAAGAGGGAGAGAGGTTTTAAGAGAGAAGAGGAAAGGGTTTGAGCAACGAAGCTCCTCTCTATATACTAGTTTTCCATCAGAGAAATAAGGAAATAATATTATTGTTAATATTGACCAATAATTATTGGTCAATTTTTTGTGTATCAAGTTCTTTTAAACAATGAGTTGTATTGAATTTCAAGAGTTTTCACCTACTATAAAGAAAACTTTGTCTACGCTCTAAATGATTTATTGTATATAAATGGGTTTCAGATTTAAATCTCGTACAACCATCAACTCAGATTATAAATCAGAAAATGGGTGTACACACACACAGACACAGACTGTTAAGTAAGATAGATAAAGAAAAAGATGCGTCCATTTTGTTACGCCAATTCTATCAAGACACTAAAACATCAAATTTAATATAATTTTATTTTGAATAAAATATTAAAAATAATATCATTTTCACAAATTTAGTGTAAATTAAATAATAATACACCAAATTTGTTATAATATTATTCATCACATCAAATATTTAATATTTATTTTATTTTCAAGTAAGAAATCATTAACTGACTATTATCATTTTATTATTGTAAAAAGTTAAATATTATAAAACTTTTATTTTATTTTTTATTTTATTTTTTAAATAATAAATCAGTAAATAATTATTATCATTTACTTTACTTTATATTATATTATATTTTTTATTTTAAAATATCGATTATAATCTTTACTTAAGTTATAGTAATGAAAAATTAGTTATATTACATTATTGTAAAATTATATTTAATAGTAAATAATTAAAATTTTATGTAATACTATATTCAGTAAACATTAAAATAACATTTTGTATAATATAGTTAAATCTGTATTACTAACTAATACAAACTTTTTTAAAAAAATATATGATTTTATTATGTGCTTTTAGTAATTAATAGTTTGTAATTTTAATATAATATTATTGAGCCAAAAAATATATATGTAAATAAATTTTATAAACATAATATTATAAAAATTTAACAAACACAATATCTAAATATGATAAAAAATATTTATCAATTATAAATAATAAAAATATAAACTTTATTAAAAATGAAAACATTAAATAATATATAATATTAATTTTTGTGTTAATATTTAGTGTTATGATTAGAGATGACAAAAAAACTATGACACCAAAACATTAATTTAATTTAATTTAATTTTAACACTAAATTTGGTGTAATGGTTGAAAATGTCTTTAGGCAACTTAAGATGATGTCTAGTATTCAAAAATCAATTTCTCATTAAAAGAAAAGCCTTTCAATTTCAAGAACTTAAATATTTCCAAGTTTCAACTTGACCAGGAACACTTCACCTGTGGCCCCCTGTCCCTTTTTGGTTAATGTGATAAGAACAATCTTATCACATAAAATCCTAATGTTTTGTCCATTCTTTAATTATTACTCGCTGGAAAAGGAATATCAGTATAATACTATGATTATTGGTTTGAAAACAGTTTATAATTGAAACTATATGATTATATAACTGAAACAGGAAAATTACCTCGGGTCACTATTATTGGTGTTGTTATTCAGGATAACTATGAGAAAAGAGTTTCCCATGGATATAATTTTGTTTTGTTTACTTAACAAGTATTATCCCTCTCATAAAAAGAGAGTATGCATGCATGAACCTTGGAAAGTAGATTCTTTAGTATTAAAGGAACTCTTTTCTTTGTCCTATTACAATGCCTACCGTTATAAGAAATTATAATACTATTATCCAATATTTTGTTAAAAAGTTCAGTGAAAAATTGAGAAAAAAGAACGATTTCCTTGTGAAGATGGGTAATGATGATGAATGGATGAGGATTGTGATGATGAAAATCTGTTACAATGTGAAGGCATTTTGAACAACCTCAACCTTATCATATGTGAATTATTTGCCTTTTAATGATCGAATCACGCGTTTGTGCATACGAGGTTGTCATTTGTCACTTCTACAACATGTGCATTTTATTCTTTTCTAGCCAAATTTCTTTCTCAGTATTTTTGTTTATACTTTCTGTATAAATCCTTATAGAATCGATGAGTTGGTGTTTTTTAATCAACTAGAGTTATCATAAATTGGAATTTGGATGGATACTGGATATATAATTTATATCTTTCTATTGCACTATTTTCTTTTGAACTAATTTCCCAGACTCAAAAGAGAAAAGATACACAAGTTGCCAGTAAAATGAATGTATGTTTCACACTAAAAGTAAAAGCTAAAGACAAAATTCATAGTACAAGAAAAAGAATATAAACTCCAGAAGCTAGAAAGAATTACACTCAAGTGATAGATAGGAACACGTGGATTTTTCAAATTATGTTCCTACTTCTCACAAAAATCCGTATAAGTTTCCTTTGCCTTTTTGACCAAATTCCCAATCTATCTTTTGCCAAGTTACTCCTCCAAAAAATTGCTTATACTCCTTTTAACAGAGATGAGTTACATAGATAAATTCGTTATATATATAATTTTTCTTTTCAAAAAACAAAAACCAATTCAACTACCGCATCACGAAAATAAAAGTTTTATTTTTCAGTTTGTTACTGCGAATGTTTTTGATTTGACACGTCATTCACAAAATCATGTCCAACTTCTTCATGATCACTCCACTTTCTCTTTTATCATTGCCTAAAACTCGCGCATACAATTCAAAAATCTCACTAGAATCGAATTAGAGAGTTTGCAAAACTCGAATGCTTCTATATATCAAACATCTCATTAAAATCGCCAAATATTATTCACTACTTCTTAGTTCTTACGTATTATGGGAGAGTTGTGATGATTCATTAGTTCCCCAAATAGAACTCTACGCTCTTCCTTGAAGTTAGAAGTGTAAAGTGTTTTGTAATAAAAAAAAAAAGGAAATGTGGCTGGCAACAAACTTACAGAATTTTTGTTATGATCTATAATACAATTAGGATTACTCCGATTCGTTTGATTGTTTTTTACACGTGGTTCTTTTTGAGTAGTTAAGTTTGGTA
Source organism: Sinapis alba (assembly GCA_012274485.2). Taxonomy (NCBI): domain Eukaryota; kingdom Viridiplantae; phylum Streptophyta; class Magnoliopsida; order Brassicales; family Brassicaceae; genus Sinapis; species Sinapis alba. The sequence continues at coordinate 18,647 of MU108391.1, forward strand.
ACACTTGTTGTCTTATAAGATTGTTATATATCGTAGAAAAGTGAGAAGCATACAAATCAGTTTGACGTTTTTGACTGGGACTCGGATATAGTGGATTCAGAGGAAGTGGATGAAGATTTCATTCTCGACCTAATGACTCTATCAACTAGCAGACTTATTTAGGATAGGTTGGTGACAGTTTCTAAAAAAAACAACAGAGATGAATGCTACTTTGACCTCAACTAAGGCAAAAAGAAGTCGAATACATAGGAAACATGGTTGGCTTGGTAGGTTTGGTTTAGACCATGATTATTGCAGGGTTTTTAAGATGAGATTTATTTAAGAACCGTGTCTTAACTTTATTTTAGTTAAAGTTAAGAGACGATTCTAATATTACGTTAAAACTCCACCCTAAGAATATTAGCCTAAGAACCTCATAATAATCATTCAAGTTGCTTACTTGTTGCTTCTAAACCTTTTCTATATTGCAAAATGTATGACCTGAAGTCATAGCAAACAGTAATTGTTGGCTTAATATATATATGTATAATGAAGGTTTATTAATTTTCGGTGGTGTGACTTCTTCTACACACATTTTTTTAGTGTGAGCCCGTCCCGTGCATCATGAACGTAGACCTCATGTCGAAGTAGAAGAATCAATTATTTTTCTGAGATGGGAACATATATCTACAATGGAACAAAATGCATATTGTTTTACTAAACAACTGGGACGAAGATAATTTGTATTATTCGGTCCAAGTCCAACTGAGACATTTTTTTTGTCAATAAATGCATTATTATTTAAATCTTCAAATGAAGAGGATGCATACAATACACAATTGAAAAGATAAATGTAATGAGAAAAAGTTCTAAAAGATAAGAAAAGTATAAGCCGAACATCCATTAGCCTCTAGCCTACTTCAATTCTTGAATGGAGCTAAACCAGACCTTCCAGTGGTAAATAAAACTGAAATTGTTCTTCTCAATCTAATTGAGATATGTTGGCTACTAACAATGACGAGTTCATTTGCTAAGAAATTGATACTTCTAAAGCTAATTCTTTTTCTTTTCTTATTTATCAAAACTTGTAAAGCTAATCCTTTTGTTTGTCAAACCTTTCTAAGGCTAATCCCTACCTTTTGTTTTAGGCTTTTAGTAGCTCTTTCCTTTTCAGGAAATATAAACAAAATTCCATAAATCTTTTACTACTTGATGTGGCCAAAAACACGTGTCGCATGGTTCTTTGAAACGGCAAGAGTTTCATACGTATCGCCAACCCCAACCTTCTCTTGGACCGTCACAGTACGGCCAATTCCAAAATAAACACGTGTTTGGATAGAAATAAAAGTTCTAGACAATCAAATAAAGAAATACACCAAAGATTTGAAGAACACTTGTATATTAAAAAATTTTAAACAATTTTCAAAAATTTACTGTTAGGCACATATAACTAGAAACATACCAATTTTTAATATGTTAAACACAAAAATCAAGTTACACACTCTAATTATTTATTTTTGCTAACTTGCAAAAACAAACCTCTTACTTAATTTTTTTTCCAATAGATAATCTAACATAAATCTATCCAAAATAATTTAGTTAAATACACACCCCACACAATATTTTATTTTTTAATATTATGCTAAACTCAAATCTTCTTTACTTCACCTCAAAGCAACATCTTAGACCCAATGATTATCTGACACGTCCATCGTTCTATAACTAACTCGCAACAGTGTGTTACACATTTATCAGCATGTGTAACCTATCCTCAATTTCATCAAGACCAAACTCCTTTCCTTGAGCTTATATTTTCTCCTTTTTATCTGAATGTGACAATCTAAGCAACCTGCAAAGACATTACAAAACACCAGCATGCCAAGGCACAAAGAGATATTTTATCATAAGCAGTTTCACATGAATATGAACTGAAACACATTCTTAATCAAGTCTCAGATGAGTTCCATAGACACATAACCAAATGAATTCCAAATAGAAGCAAGACCAAACAACAAACACCAAACTAACTGAAGCAAATAGACAGCGAGAAACTGAAACAACAAAAGATTTCAATGATTGCTCATCAGCCACTATCCTCACTGTCCTCATCATTGTTTTCATGAGAAAAGATAAATCTAAGCATAAGAAAGCAGATACACGTCTTACTCCTCAGGCGAATATGAATAGTCTTAAGGCTTGCAAATTCTTGATCATTGTCCTCCTCAAGACTAAGAGCACTTGAGTCCGCACCAAGCCTCGTCCAATTTTCTTGTCCTTGACTACAGGTTTCAGAAACTCAGTGAAGTTTTCATCACACACATCAGGAGGAATGACATGTTGACACTGAAGAACTTGTTGAATCAGTGTTGGAAATATGATCCTTCGTGACTTGTCCCCACTTGTTTTCTCAGTCATACTCATGATCTGATTGTACGTCATTCTACCGAAGTCAAATCCTCGATAGTGACTGATCATGTACAGAAACTTGAGACGATCATGAGTCATAGATGTGTAGTTGGTGGTCGGAATCCAATTCAAGCACACAAAACTTGTAGAGAACCTGGTTCAACTTGGTCAGGTATTTAGAGCTCATGTTTTCCCATCTTCGAATATTATTGTTAGTGATAAAGGCACAAACACAATCAATTTTCTCAGCCATATACTCAAGGTTTACCTCAAAATCTATGTAGCACATTGAGTTGATTAAACTCGGAGAGAATTCAACCAGAGACCCCTTTACATACACGGCAAGTCCATCACCTCGTTCCTCAGCTTCTAATAGATTAGCCACAAATTCTCTAACGACACACAGTTAAAACGGATCCGAACAATGACTGTGTAGATTAAACCAGCATCAACAACCTTCTTAACATCAAGTAGGTTCTCCACTGTAAGACGGAGACTATGTTGAGTGACAAACTTACGAGATAACAATTTCGTGTAGCGTTGAGCAGCATGCACTGAAAGGAAAAGACCGGAGACATGAAAGTTGGGATTCATTAGCCGGAATAGATCAAAATTCTCACGGAAACGAGCCTGGAAGGTTTGGCGACTAGCCTCATGCCGAGATTCTTTGGGAAGAAAGTGATTGGTGTCATCGTCAGATGAGGTGGAGAGCGATTCGACTTTTGGTGGAGAAGATTCTGGTGGAGGAGAAAGCAAAGGTGAACTTCGTTTGTGTTAGCGCCTGCGAGAGGTAGAAGGAGCAAACGACATAAGTGGAGGAGCCTGAGAATATTCAGTGGTATCCATGGGTTGTTTTAGACGAGCACTTCTTCATGAGGGTTGCATATTGCAATCGAGAAAGAGAGGTATGTCAGCCAAAATAAAAGAGATGTTACACAAGAAGACACCTTTTTTTCCTTTTAAGCAAGTGGGTAACCCTAAACATATCAAGTGGACCATTAGTAAAACAAGAAAATTGGCGCAATCATCCGACTGAGTAAGTGATAATTCAAGTGATGTGAAACTTTTAAAATATAGAACCTTAACACAAAATGTAACCAAGCGTGTTAACATCCCTTACGAACGGGAGAGAGTTTGGGAGGACTTGCAGAATCATGACGAGCAGAATATCAGCTAAAAAGCATTAATATATATAAAAACTGGAATTAACGGGCACACTGTTGATGACTTTTGTTCAAGAGAAGAGTAACCGGAATCGCTTTCCACACATGTCTTGCCACCAAAAGTTGTTAAATAAAATCAATGAACCAACTCATGTATGTACAAACATTATGAATGAGTTCGATCGCCGAAACAAAAAAAAGACTGGGACAAGTGATGACTTTGGAGGGAAGCTTTCTGAAATATCTTCCAAATCGGCAGCCCTAGGAGTAAGTATGGAGTGACCAAAATTGGTTAAAAAATTTCTAAAAAGCCATCCACGGAATAAATATATACATATTGTGGCCTCGGTAGAGCAAATGTTGGACCTTAATAATACCTGTTCTGAAGAAATCATTGGTCGACTTAAAGCATATGAAGAAAGAATATTCGAGGAAGAAGAACCCCAAGAGGATCAGAGCAAGTTGATGTATTCCAATATGGAATCGCAGACAACACAATCAAATCTTGACTATAATAGAGCTTTCTGGAGCAGAGGGCGTGGAAAAGGGATTTATTACAGAGGATGGGGTCGAGGACATTACTATGGACCAAGAGATCTTTTGAAGATTACATGTTATTGCTGTGATAAAATAAGTCATTATGCGTTGGATTTCCCTGATCGCCTGCTCAAATTACAGGAAACTCAAGAGAATGAGGGTAGTGATACACAAAATGCAAAAGAACTAATGATGCATGAACTGGTTTCTTTGAATGAAAAGAATTGCATCCTTGCCAAATACGAGACAAACACTGATAACAAAGACAAATGGTACCTTCATAATTGAGCTAGTAATCATATGATAGGAAACCAAAGATATTTTTCTAAACTCGATAGCGCAGTCACTGGAAAAGTAAGATTTGGAGACGATTCGCGAATCGACATCAAAGGGAAAGGCACTATATCATTCATAGATAGAACCGCGAAAGATGGCTGATGTATACTTCATAACTGATTTAAGAAGTAATATCATTACTCTCAGTCAAGAAACCGAGTCGGGTTTTAACGTACGACTGTGGGGTGAATACCTAACTATGCATGATCGCAATGAAAAATTACTTGTCAAGGCAAATAAATCTAAAAACCGCTTGTACAAGTTGTGTATGGGAATTCGAGACACTACACAGCTATACTAATAAAGATAAGTGAATCAAATCGCTGGCATGCAAGTCTATGATACGTCAACCTCTCTACGATGAAGACAATGATACAAAAGGAGTTTGTTACTGGTATCTTAAATGTTCAAAATACTAAGGAGGCCTGCTCATCTTGCTTGCTTGGGAAGCAAACAAAGCAAGTGTTCCCTCAAGCCACCGCATATCGAGCAACCAAAATCCTTGAGCTCATACATGGCGATCTTTGCGGTCCTATAAAACCAAGCACGTTGGCTGAAACTATATATGTCTTTGTCATTATCGATGACCACTAGAGATATATGTGGACCATCTTACTAAAAGAGAAGAGTGATGCATTCTGAAAGTTTAAGAAGCTAAAGGGTATTATAGAGCGAGAAACATGTGAAAGGATAGTTACCTTCTGGACTGATAGAGGCGGAGAATTTGTGTCCCAAGAGTCCAACTCCTTTTGTGAAGAATCAGGTATAAAGAGACACCTCACATCTCCATACACCCCACAACAAAACAGAATGGTAGAGAGAAGGATTAGAACCTTAATGGAGATGGCGAGAAGCGTACTAAAACATATGCATATGCCAAACTACTTACACGGTAGAAGCAAACACATACATTCAAGGTATAATTTTATAAGAGAGTGTGTAGAGAATTGTCAAGTGAGTGTGGTGCACGTCTCAGGTGATAAGCAAAAGGCAAACATATTGACTAAAACCTTAGAAAGGATCAAGTTTACTGAAATGAGAAAATCTCATTGGTATTCAAGATTTGAAAAGAAATGATTTCAAGTTTAAGGGGGAAAATGTTGATTAAGCTGAAAGAAAAAGAAATTTGAGATACATGTTATTTACCTAATCTTATCCAGTTATGGAAATTACGATTTATAATATGTTTATGAGTTATCTAGATGTATTACCTAGTAAGATTAAGAACTATAGATATCAATGTGTGGCATAACTTATGAATTTAGAGATTGAATGTTTGAGAGCTTTTGAGTTAGTTTCTTAAGCATTAATAAAGAGAGTTATTGTTTACACAATCTTTGAATTCTATATTGATGTTTCCATGTAATCTAGTTCATGTTTTAACAATTGTAACTCTTTGTAATAACCGTTGTAACTCTAACCATTGTAATTGTTGATATTATCCATTGCAACTCTTAATAGTTTATATAAAGAGTTGTGAATTTTAGTAAATCATTACTTGAATAACAACAAGAAATCAGAAATTAATTATTAGAAAATAGAGTGTTCATTGTTTAAAGATCATCAAATATCTTTGAGGAAATACATATACACTAAAATTATAATTGCAAATCTTTTATCTTAGTTTAGAACAAAAAATGAGATTTGTTTGTGTTATCATATAAAGCGATGCATGTAATTCAGGTTTTGAATATAATCAAAATGCTTTTGAACAAAAAATAAACTCAAAACGATTCAATCATTATCCAAATCTATTACTATAAAGTACTGTTTTTTCTCTTCTCCTTGCGCCACCTAGGATTCCACATAGATAAGTCGTTCAATTTCGCGTTGACACGTGGCACAACTGGATGAAACTCGGCGTTTCATTAAACATATCGTGATGGGCTTTATTTGTTGTCGTGTGATGGGCTCTGAATTGGTCCATGTGTCTGGCCCGTGTAGATGTGATCCGCCCTCTAACCCTAACTGCTCCTCTGAAGTTTTGTATATCGTCTCTTCCTCTCTGCGGCGGCGATGCAAGACGTCTGAGCTACCCTTAACGTCCAAAGTTGTAACTTCGTCTTTAATCCAATTAATTTCATCGCCCACTACGTTGTATTCAGTGCATCGTTCTTATCTCCTAGGCTGTGTGTAATCAGTATAAATATGTGAGTTCTTCTCATTCCAAACTCATTCTCTCTTTCTATATCTTCCAAAAATACTGATTCGCATTGTTATGGCTCATTCAAATATTTTCTTTTCCGACTTGAAGTCCGGCAAGTTCTCCTCCGTTGTCGAGGACTGATGCGGTTCTGGGAGGCGAGAAACGTCAAGCGTGGTGGTGAGCTCATGTGGCTTGATATGCTCCTGGTTGACGTCAATGTAAGTTCGTTTCTCAAGGTTTCTAAAGATCTGTGTTTCACAATCATCGAGGCAGTCATGAAATCTGTTGCACAAAGAAAATTAAGTGAATACCTTTTTGTACTTAGACTTTTTCATACCCCATATTTTTTACGGTTCTTTGTTATATTTACAGGTTAATGTTATTTTCCAACATATTCAGACTTGAGGGGTGGATGGATAAGAAGGTTTTTAATTCTTGATAGCTGTGGGAGGAAGGGCTCCATCACGAGGAGAGATTGATGAGAAAGACCGTTGAGAGGACACAGAAGAGGATGATGAAATAACAGAGATTCACCTGCACATTGACCTACTAGGAAACATGGTTAAAATGCTGAAGGTAGAAACAAACTTGCAGGTTTAGTGTCTGTTTCTTATGTGTTATGACGAAGCTTATACTCATGAATTAGAATGATGTTTTCAAACGTAAAAGATAAAAAAAAAAAAAAAAAAANTTTTCAAAAGTAAAAAAAAAAAAAAAAAAAAAAAAAAGGAAAACTTCAAAGGTTAAAGGTAAAACCCCATCTTTTCATGTTTCCAACTATTTATGTTTGATAATAGTTTGATTCAAAGGTTCTTTTGTTTGAATACATTTGAATTAATGGCAAAAAGAGTAGAAGACAATGCCAAGTGGACCACCAAGATACTTCGTACACAACATTGTTGATGTGTTTGCCATCAGTGAGGGTGTATTGCTTCTAGAGGTCAGAACCAGTCGTAAAGTTGTTGATACAGAAAGCTGACAGAGCATCGTTTCATGGGTAATAATAATGCGACCAAAACTCTATTTAGAATCACCAAAAGTTTTGGGGTGAAATCATTGTCTCCTTACACATGCAAAACCTTTTTTAGATCCTCGGCTAGGAAATGAGTTTGATCAAACATAAATGAAACGAGTGATGACACCAACTTCAATGTGCATTCCTCATATAGCCACAATGTGACCTCACATGAACCGGGTATGCTATATAAACCAAACATTTAGCCAAACCCCGATATTCTGTGTATTGGTTCTAAATTGAGTTTCTTGGGTAGCAGGTGCAGCTGTTGCGTGGAGACATGTCAACGAGCGCTGATGATTGTGAACGCGTGCGATCTTCAGGAACTCATCGCCCACATACAACTCCTAATGGAGCGAGTAGAAAAAATCAAATAAAACTTAATGTCTAATAACTAAAGTGCTTATGCCCGGCCTTAGTTCCCTTAACTGCGTTTTGCTTATTATTATTATCCATTTGTTGCTTCTTTTATTTCTTTAACCAAACAGTGAATATCACCAAGCTGTGTTTCTATGTTGCTTTACTGGTCTTTGTTTAGTCTCAACTCTGAAGGTGTTGTCAATCTTTTACAAAGTCACTTATAGTTTAAACCGAAGCGTAAAAGCCAGGTAGCAAAGAAAAGAGTAGAATGAAGCGTTAAACATAATCTGCTTCCTTATGATCCTCCCTAGCTTTTTTGTTTTTCTTTTTGTCTTCTTTGTGTTCGTTCATCTAAAGGAAATATAACATTAAATTTGCTTTGTACATGGTTTAGTATATAACATTGTTGCAATTATAAAGAAATTAACAAAAAATGGAATCCATAACCAATGATTAATAAACAATAAAAACAAACATTTTAAAAAAAAAATAATTTAAAATTAAAGTTTAGAAGATATATAACAAATGAAAAATGAAAAATTATTGAAAATACATGATATAATTGCGAAAAATAAGTCAACAAACAAAATTTAGTGAAAATGCATAATCTAACCTAAAATATATATATATAAACTTCCAAAATATCTAAAAATTATATTTAAAAAAAAGGAAATACATTTGTGTTATTATTTCTCACGTTTCATCAAATTCAGACCAATAAAAAGATTTTTCATTCTCACAAATATTTCAAACTTTAAAATTAATATGAAAATTAATGAAAAAGTACAAGCAGTGAATATACACACTCAAAACATTTTCTTCTTAACAAGTAAAATTATCTAATAAATAATAAAAATATCCATAGTATTATCACCAAATATCGACACACTTTCAAAGAATCATTGACATCATAACATCATTTCTTGAACTTTTATACTTAAGCAAATAATTACAAAGTTCTGATTTACCGCAACACAATATATATGATAGTGGATGATCTCAAAAAATCAAATAAAACAAAGAAAATGCATCATTTAAATAAAAAATAATTATCTTTATTCTAATAATCACAACTATGTAATTTAGTCAACCACACCTACTTTAGCTCTCAATATTGTAGCATATTATATAAAAATATCACTTATCAAATAATGTTTCATAAAAATAGATAATTAATCGTTCAAAACTTAAAATAAAATATATGATCTAAACGGTTAATTACGTCTAATTTCCGCGCGAAGCGCGGACTCGCCCTAGTTTATAATAAACATTTGTTAAAATTACCAACCTAGATATATAATTAGTATTTTTAAATTACATTTAAAATTATTATCATTTCCTCCACGAACTGCGGGGTCCAAATCCTAGTACTAATAACCTCAAACAGGACCACGAAGCTTACACATACAAAGAGACGCTTTTGTACTTGATGCTACTAGGAATGGTTCTTGGTTCTTGCCGGCTGCAAGATCACAGGAGGGTGGAAACTTTGCAATTATTACTCACTTCCATTTCTCCTCCTCACATCTCAAAAGGTGATGACGTTTATCTTTGGATAAAATCATATGGTACGTTTGTACCAACTTTTCTTCC
>MU108392.1:4006-19327 GCA_012274485.2 Sinapis alba
TATGCGACAAAGGATAAACCGGGATGGCTGAATGGAAAGCTTGAAGATGAACCTAAGGCTGGAATGGAGCATGCTGAGCTTATTTCTCACTCAAGTTACAATGAAGATGTGATCAAATTCGAGTTTGGACTTTTCTCATCTCAAGACAAGATCACAAACCAAGAAATTGAAGGAAGCAATGCCTTGCTTGGTTTAGAATGAGCCAGAACAAAATCAGCCACGAAAATGAAGTCAAGAAATCAGCCAAAATAATTAATATTGAGTTATCAAGACAATTTTAGTTTTAATTAAGTTTTTCTTATTTTTCTACAATTTTAGGACTTTTCCATTTCCTTCTTCTCTACTTCAACTCTCTTTTGTTTTCAGAAACATTATTCACTCTTTTATCAAAATATTCTCTCAAAATCTGTGAATCCCTTGTTCATCTTTGAACACTGAATTTGCTAAGAGTTCATTCTCTGATTGCAAAACCAGTCTTTGATCATACCTAGAGTTCATTCTCTTGATCTTAGACAATTCTACACAAGATCTGATCAATCCATAAATCACTATGTAAGAAGCTTGATTTGGAACCATTATTCAGTGGAGAGTATCCATGAAGTTTAATAAATCCCAAAGGAGTTTTGTTTAAGAAGTTATTCCACTTTCTAATCAGGATATCCATGTTTAGCATGTTTGGACATATGGCAAGTTCTTCAAGCTTCTAATAAAAGCAGGATAAATCACTATGTAAGAAGCTTGATTTGGAATCATTATTCAATGGAGAGTATCCATGAAGTTGAATAAATCCTAAAGGAGTTATGGTTAAGAAGTTATTCCACTTTCTAATCATGATATCCATGGTTAGCCTATTTGGACATATGGCAAGTTCTTCAAGCTCCTAATCAAACCAGGATGAATCACTATGTAAGAAGATTGATTTGGAACCATTATTCAGTTGAGAGGATCCATGAAGTTGAATAAATCCCAAAGGAGTTATGTTTAAGAAGTTATTCCACTTTCTAATCAGGATATCCATGTTTAGCATGTTCGGTCATATGGCAAGTTTTTCAAGTTTCTAATCAAACCAGGATGAATCACTATGTAAGAAGCTTGATTTAGAACCATTATTCAGTGGAGAGTATCCATGAAGTTGAATAAATCTCAAAAGAGTTATGTTTAAGAAAATATTCCACTTTCTTATGAGGATATCCATGTTTAGCCTGTTTGGACATATGGCAAGTTCTTCAAGCTCCTAATCAAACCAGGATGAATCACTATGTAAGAAGATTTATCTGGAACTATTATTCATTGGAGATTATCCATGAAGTTGAATAAATCCCAAAGGAGTTATGTTTAAGAAGTTATTCCACTTTTCCTAATCAGGATATCCATGTTTAGCCTATTTGGACATATGGAAGTTCTTGAAGCTTCTAATTAAACCAGGATGAATCACTATGTAAGAAGCTTGATTTGGAACTAATAATCAGTAGAAAGTCTTTCATGAAGTTGAATAAATATCATAAGAGTTATGTTGAAGAAGTTATTCCACTATCTAATCAGGATGTCAATATTTAGCCTGTTTGGATATATGGCTAGTTCTTCAAGCTTCTAATCAAACCACGATGAATCACTATGTAAGAAGATTGATTTGAAACCATTAATCAGTGGAGAGTTTCCATGAAGTTGAATAAATCCCAAAGGAGTTATGTTTAAGAAGTTATTCCACTTTTCCTAATCAGGATATCCATGTTTAGCCTATTTGGACATATGGCAAGTTCTTGAAGCTTCTAATCAAACCAGGATGAATCACTATGTAAGAAGATTGATTTGAAACCAATAATCAGTAGAGAGTCTTTCATGAAGTTGAATAAATATCATAAGAGATATGTTGAAGAAGGTATTCCACTATCTAATCAGGATGTCAATGTTTAGCCTGTTTGGACATATGGCTGTTAGAATTGTGAAAATATGAGGAGAATAGAAGAGAATGGCTGAGTTTAGGTGAGATTTGTGTGAAGAACAATGAAGAACAGAGTAAGAACAAGAGAATTTGATTATGGACAGTGTAGAGAGAGAGAGGAGAGAGAGTAACAAATTTGAGAGTTTAGAGAGAGAAGGGAGATTATTCTCCTTAGTTCTATTCAGATACTTGCATACAACATATATAGAAGGACCAGACAATGACATAAATAATAAACAAAGAGAAAACAATATAAAATGATCTTCTGATGCAGTGAAAGGGACATGACCTAACAGCTCTTTCTCCTTAACCAGAACATGTGACTCTTCCCACTTTGAACTTGAATCTGCTCAAACTCCCTCCTAACAGTGTCTTTAGCTTGTGAAGGCTATATGGTCGAAATCCCTAGCTTACCTTCCAAGTAAGCTATGTAACATGAGATACCTTGTGATCTAAGACTGTACGGACATGATTCTTTCTCAAGTAACCGGAGCATCTGATTTTCTTTATCTCTTTGGCTTCTCTTTTATGCCTCTTGTCATCTTTTATTCTTCATCTCAACACTCCCCCTCAAGCTTGACCATAGGGACTTCAAGCTTGACCATAGGGACTTCAAGCTTGGAAACATGAAGAACTTCCCTCATTAAAACCTTAGTGTGCAAAACCCAGTGGGACAAAAACACACTAAGGAAAAAAGTAGAAGCCTTCATGTTAGGAGAGTCAGTGAGAAGTGAGGTCTATAAGTCCCAACTTGGAGTGGATAAACTCACAGACTTTCGTGCTTGCTGCCTTTGTGAAGATGTCAGCTAGCTGGTCTTCGCTTCTTGTGTAACAAGGTAGAATGATTTGCTTCTCAACAGCTTGTCTAACCTTGTGGCAGTCTACTTCAATGTGTTTGGTTCTTTCATGGAAGACTGAGTTGCTGGCAATGTGAATAGCAGCTTGATTGTCACAATGCATGGTGATTGGTGATGTAGTCTCAATTCCCAAGTCCCCAAGCAATCCCTTGATCCATATCAACTCATTAGTAAGCTTTCTCATAGCTCTATACTCTGCCTCAGCACTTGAGCATGACACAACCTTCTGCTTTTTGCTCTTCCAAGTCACCAAATTACCTCCAATAAATGTGCAATAACCAGTAGTTGATCTCCTATCAACCCTATCTCCTGCCCAATCAGCATCACAGTATCCCACAATTTATGTGCTCCCATTGCACCCCATCCATACACCTTGACCAGGAGCCTCCCTTAAGTACCTCATGATCCTCTCAACCATGTTCCAATGGTGAACTTTAGGAGCCTGCATGTGTTGGCTGACTTGGTTCACAGCAAAGCAGATGTCTGGTCTAGTGATGGTCAGATAGATGAGTTTCCCAACCATCCTTCTATACTTCTTGACATCATCAAATGGAGTGTCTTTAAACTCCCCNTCGCAGAACCTTGTAGTCATCTTCAAGAGGAGTTTTGGCTGGTCTTCCTCCAAGGTTTCCTGTCTCAGTTAACAGATCAAGTGTGTACTTCCTTTGAGACAAGAAGAGCCCCTCTTTAGAGCGGCATACTTCAATCCCAAGGAAGTACTTGAGTTCACCTAAATCCTTAATGTCAAATACAGATTTGAGGAATACCTTGGTTTCTTGGATGCCCTCTTTGTCACTGCCTGTGATGATTATATCATCCACATAAATCAAGATGACCACAATGCCTCTTGGACCAGGAAGAGTGAATAGGGTGTGATCAGCTTCTGACTTTCTGAAGCCTCTTCCATTTAATGTAGTACTCAGCTTGTGATACCAAGCTCTTGGTGATTGCTTCAGTCCATAGATGGCCTTCTTGAGTCTAAGAACATTTCCAGGCTTGACCAAGTGCTCTAGACCAGGGGGAGGGTGCATGTAGACCTCATCTTCTAGCTCTCCTTGAAGGAAAGCATTCTTGACATCCATCTGCCATAATTCCCACTCCAAATTTGTTGCAAGAGAGAGAATGATCCGAATGGTATGTAGCTTGGCCACTGGTGCAAATGTGTCCACATAATCCTCACCATATGTCTGAGTGAAGCCTCTTGCCACCAATCTTGTTTTGCGCCTCTCCACTTTGCCATTTGCCAAGTATTTGATTGTGAAGACCCACTTGCTTAAGACTGCCTTCTTTCCTTTGGGAAGGTCTACTTCATACCAAGTGTCATTTGAAATTTTATAGAGAAAAGGAAGAGAATGACAAGATAGAAAGAAGATTCAATGAGATGAGACTAGTTGAGTATCATGATGAACAAAGGTAAACGAGAGAGGAAGAGACTCAAATCGCATAGCTTTCATTTCATAAGGAGTTTACAATATAAAGAGGTTCAGATACAAGGGTTTGCAAGTAAAGGATAAGGCAAAGCATGTGGAGTCAACAAGGGGAGGAGCGTCTCTTTCAAACGAGCCAATGGGAGCCATCACACGTTTAAGGCATCTAGCATCTTGGTCAAGATGCTGACAGCCTGGTTCTATCATGTCAGGCGCGTCTCACACCTTTCTCCAACTCTCAGCTTTCAAGGGAAGCAAAGGTAAAGGTAACACACAAGGTGTTTACCTATTTACCCAAGTAACTTCATCCGGATGGGTTGTACGGTCAGTGTACGGCCTCCTGGTCCTTACACATGACCTATATTTGCATCACTCCTAAATACCTTCCTTGACAGATCCAGACAAGTCCCTAAGTTCCTCCAGTCCGTACAGAATCCGTACTGTCCGTACAAATCCGTACAACACCCTATTTGTGCGCTTCTCCCAAATGATCCCAAACTCCTCCAAGACCTTCCTCCTCATGTAAGTATCTTCCTCCATAGATTATACTCCTAATTTCTACACTCCCCCTCAAGCTTGACCATGGTGAGCCGGTCAAGCTTGGAAGCCATGAGACCTTCCTCATTAAAAACCTTACCAAGGCAAACCCAATGGGATAAAACCTTGATGAGGGAAAAAGAGTAAAGATCCCATGGCTAGGGTAATCACCTCCTCTGCCCAAGATCAAGGAGTCCCAACCGGATATGAATGGACTCCATGACCTTCTGTCTTGCTGCTTTTGGGAACATATCCGCCAACTGATCTTCACTTCTGGTATAGCATGGCAAGATCACTCCAAGTAAAATCATTTGCCTCACCTTGTGGCAATCAATCCCAATGTGCTTGGTCCTCTCATGGAACACCGAGTTTGTGGCTATGTGGATGGCAGCTTGGTTGTCACAATGCATAGTCATTGGTGTGGCTTGCTCGATCTCCAAGTGCTTGAGAATCCCCTTGATCCATACCAACTCATTGATAAGCTTCAACCTATACTCAGCTTCAGCACTTGAACACGAAACCACCTTCTGCTTCTTGCTCTTCCAAGTCACCAAGTTTCCCCCAATGAAAGTACAATAGCCGGTTGTAGATCTCCTATTAGCTCGGTCTCCAGCCCAATCAGCATCACAATATCCCACCACTTCAGTGCTCCCATTGCATCCCATCCAGACTCCTTGTGTAGAGGTTCCATTCAGGTACATGAATATCCTTTCCACCATGCGCCAATGATGCTCCTTTGGGAGTTGCATATGCTGGCTCACCTGGTTCACAGCAAAGCATATATCAAGCCGTGTAATGGTTAAGTAGATGAGCTTACTTACAAGCTTTCTATAAAGCTTTGGATCATGAAATGGTTGGCTGTCTTCAATCTCCCCCTCTCTTGGGACTTTGTACCCATCTTCCATGGGCATCTTGGATGTCTTTCCTCCAAACACACCTGCATCTTTCAAAAGGTCAAGTGTATATTTCCTTTGAGAGATGAATAATCCTTCCTTAGATCTACATAGCTCAATCCCAAGAAAGTATTTCATCTCTCCCAAGTCTTTGATTTCAAACACTGACTTTAGAAAGTCCTTTGTGGATTGGATACCACTCTTATCACTCCCTGTTATGATTATGTCATCAACATACACAAGCAAGACAATGATATCTGATGGAGTGTTAAGAGTGAACAAGGTATGATCCAATTCTGACTTCCTGAAGCCACACCCATTCAAGGTAGTACTGAGCTTGTTGTACCACGCCCTTGGGGACTGCTTCAGACCATATATAGCTTTCTTCAGTCTCAAGACATTCCCTGGTTTAACCAGACTTTCCAAACCCGGAGGAGGCACCATATACCCTTCATCTTCTAATTCCCCTTGAAGAAAGGCATTCTTCACATCCATTTGCCAAAGATCCCATGAGAGGTTGGTGGCAATGGATAGAACAGTCCGGATAGTATGAAGCTTTGCCACTGGGGCAAAGGTATCAATATAGTCTTCTCCATAGGTCTGAGTAAATCCCCTTGCCACCGGTCATGCGCCTATCTATCTTCCCATTTGGAAGATATTTGATTGTGAATATCCACTTGCTTGAGACCGCCTTCTTCCCTTTTGGCAACTCACTCTCATACCATGTATCATTCTTGATCATGGCACCAGCTTCATCAGCAACTGACTCCCTCCATTCCTTTTGCATCATGGCCTCTTCATAAGATCTCGGGACATAGCTCTGGTCCAAACTCACCATGAAGCTACAATGTTCCTCAGGGAATTCCGCAAAAGAACACACACCTTGAGTTGGATGAGCCACGGCTTGGGCATTGTAGTATACTCTAGTGTTCAACCAGTTTGAAGGATCCTTTCTCACCCGTGTACTTCTTCTCAAAGGAACAGCCACTGGTTCCTCAACCGGGTTAACATCTTCTTCCTCTTGCATATGACCTCCTATTTCAGGTTCATGTCCGCCATTATCATTGGGATGATCAACACTATCCCCACTTTGATCAGGACTTCCTGAGCTTTGATCTTCCTGACCTCCAGCCTCAGGTTCATTTCCCCCTTCATGATCAATGTGGGAAGGTTCTTCAGCTTCATTAGTTGTGGCTTGCCTTCTCTGATCTTGGGACATCTTTATTCCAAGCCCCTCCATAATTATCTTTAAGCTAGCAGCCTTGTCGGATGGTTGAGACAAGTCCTCTAAGTCTTCCCATTTCTTCTCTCCATAGTATCCCTTCTCTTCTATGAACTTTACATCTCTGGAAACCAGCACCCTCCTTGCTTCTGGATCAAAGCATTTATACCCTTTTTGAGTTGTAGAGTATCCTATAAATATGGCTCTCGTACTCTTTGCTTCAAGTTTGTTTCTCATTTCCCCTGGAATCAGCACAAAACACAAGCACTCGAAGACTCTCATGTGATCAATGGCTGGCCTGGTCTTGTTCAAGACTTCAAATGGAGACTGATCTTTCAGAATCCTAGTGGGAACCCTGTTGATCACATAGCAAGCAGCAATCACAGCATCACTCCAAAATCTTGTGGGCACACTGGTTTCGAACATCATTGATCTAGCAACCTCCATGAGGTGCCTGTTCTTCCTCTCGGCCACTCCATTCTGTTGGGGTGTATAGGGACAGCTTGTTTGATGCAGGATACCATGTTGAGCAAGGTGTTGCTTGAATGCATGTCCAGTATACTCTCCACCATTATCAGACCTGAAAATCTTAATCTTGGCATTATACTGGTCAGAAACATATGTTTGAAAGTTTCTAAATGCATCAAGCACCCTATCCTTAGTCTTAATAAGTGTTAACCAGGTGTATTTGGATTTCTCATCAATGAAAGTGACAAAGTATTTATAATTCTCCCTAGATAAGCTAGGAGCAGTCCAAACATCAGAGTGAATCAAATCAAAGCAATGTTCATATATAGTGGTAGATCTTTGAAACACAGTTTTACAATGCTTTCCCAAAATACAAGCTTCACACTTATCATTTTTAAACATGACACCTGGTAACATTAAGCCTAATGCTCTATCATGTGGATGTCCAAGTCTAGAATGCCACAATGCATCTTTATTCAAAGAAGACACAGAACTGAAAGAACAACTAGAACTAGGGACAGGAGCTATATCTTCAAGCAAATAAAGGTCTCCTTTGGTAACTCCTTGTCCAATCAACTTATTGCTCTCAATATCCTGAAACTTCACATCATTAGGACTAAAGATAACATTGCAATTAAGGTCAGTAGCACATTTCTTAACAGATAAAAGATTAGAGGTAAATTCAGGCATGTAAAAAGCTCTAGACTCTTTATCAAACAACCGCAATTTACCAATCCCTTTAATAGGAATCCTATCACCATTAGCTATCATGACATAACCTTGAGCAGTTTCAATATCTTTAATGAGACTCTTATTGCTAATCATGTGGTGAGAGGCTCCTGAATCTATGACTAAAGGGTTCATCACATTTGTAGCCATATAAGTTCTAGGCAGCCTATCTTTCAAGTTCTCTATAGTATCCAGCAACCTATCACAATTACTAGGCATCCTATAAGCACTATAAGAGTAACCAAGAATCTGTCCAAGAGGTTTACCAGACTCTCTAAGAGCTTTGATTAGGGCCTCAATGTCAGATTTCCTGATCACCTCATGCTCCATGTTCTTTTCAGCCGTATGATGGGATGTCATGGCCTTTCCTTCACTTCCACTTGCTTGCCCGGTAGTACCAGTTCCGGATGATCCTGCATCACTTGCCTCAGCTGAGAGGTGAGCCCTGGCTTCCCTGTCCTTGTTGAACTTTGCTGGCTTGAGATGTGGATGAAGGATCCAGCACTGGCTCCTCTTGTGTCCGGGCTTCTTGCAATGGTCACAGTTGCCACTAAACCGCCTATCCTCTCCATACTTCCTTTCTTCATTTCTGTACATGGCCTTGTTGGCTTGTACACCCTCAGCTTTGTTAGCCATAGACATGTCTCCTTTGCCACCAAAGAGGCCAAGAGACCCTTCCTCCTTCTGAAGTTGAGCACACACCTCCTCCATGGATGGAAGCTTGGGTGATCTCAAGATGTGCTTAATCACATCATTGAAGGCTGGATTCAGGGTCAACAGCAACCCAAACACCTGATCTTGCTCACGCCTTTCCATAAGGGTATCCTGATCAGTGGTGTTGGGTCTTAGCATTTCCAGCTCAGACCACAAGGATCTAAACTTTCCCAAGTGTTTGGTAAACTCCACTTCTTCTTGCACAAGAGTATTGATGGATCTCTTTACTTCAAATACCCGGCTCAGATTAGTGATGTTTCCATATACCTTTTGGAGAGTTTCCCACAGATGCTTGGGTGTTTCACAATAGCTGTATGCTTCAAGGATAGACACATCAAGGGACCCTTGTATCACGGACAGCACCATCAGGTCATCTTGTATCCATTTCACCTCCTCAGCAACCACCAGCTCGGAACCACCTTCACCTTCTTCTCCTTCTTTGGCCACTGGTTTTGGAGCTTCATCCGTGACATGGCTCCATAACCCTAGCCTCCCAACAGCTGTCTTCACCAGCCTAGACCATAGCAAGTAGTTTCCACCACCCTTCAAAGTAACCGGAACAGAAATTGATTTGTTATTCTCCATTTCTTCTTCTTGGAAGAACACCTTCAAAGCTTGAACCTTGAATGAAGCTGAAGAAATGCGACTCTCAAACACCAGAATATGAGCAACCTGGCTCTGATACCATGAAATTTTATAGAGTAAAGGAAGAGAATGACAAGATAGAAAGCAGATTCAAGAAGATGAGCCTAGTGGAGTATCATGATGAACAAAGATAAACAAGAGGAGAAGAGACTCAAATCGCATAGCTTTCATTTCATAAGGAGTTTACAATATAAAGAGGTTCAGATACAAGGGTTTGCAAGTAAAGGATAAGGCAAAGCATGTGGAGTCAACAAGGGGAGGAGCGTCTCTTTCAAACGAGCCAATGGGAGCCATCACACGTTTAAGGCATCTAGCATCTTGGTCAAGATGCTGACAGCCTGGTTCTATCCTGTCAAGCGCGTCTCACACCTTTCTCCAACTCTCAGCTTGCAAGTGAAGCAAAGGTAAAGGTAACACACGAGGTGTTTACCTATTTACCCAAGTAACTTCATCCGGATGGGTTGTACGGTCAGTGTACGGCCTCCTGGTCCGTACACATGCCCTATATTTGCACAACTCCTAAATACCTTCCTTGACAGATCCAGACAAGTCCCTAAGTTCCTCCAGTCCGTACAGAATCCGTACTGTCCGTACAAGTCCGTACAACACCCTATTTGTGCACTTCTCCCAAATGATCCCAAACTCCTCGAAGACCTTCCTCCTCATGTAAGTATCTTCCTCCATAGATTATACTCCTAATTTCTACATCATTAACTATCATTGCATTAGTCTCATTCCCAACAGACTCTCTCCAATCCTTATGTTCCATAGCTTCTTCATATGACCTTGAAATGTATTCCTGATCCAATTCCCCAATGAAGACTTGATGTTCCTCTGGATACTGAGAAAGAGAGCACACTGCACTTATTGGATGGGCCACTGCTTCAACATTGAAGTAAACTCTTGTGTTAATCCAGTTTGATGCAGGTTTCTTGATCCTTGTACTTCTTCTTAGTGGCTGAACCTGGTCTGCCTCTTCTTCTTCATGAACTTGAGTAGGTTCTGGTTCAGGTTCGATTTCTTGTTCTTCAACACCATTCTGATCATGAACATCTGAACCCTGTTGAACTTCTGGTTCCAGTCCATTCCCCCCTTCAAGATCAGGATGTGTGATTTCTTCAGATTGTTGTTCAGTCTCTTGATTAGGAGGAGGTTCTCTGGTGGTCTCCTTTTCTTTTGTTAAACTGATTCCAAGACTTTCCATAATAATTCTCAAATTATTGGCCTTGTCTGATGCTTGAGACAGATCTTTGAGCTCATCCCAATTCTTCTCAGCATAAAACCCTTTGCCTTCCATAAACTTCACATCTCTGGATACAAGTACTCTTCTTGTTTCAGGATTGTAGCACTTGTATCCTTTCTGTGTAGATGAGTNGCCTTGTCTGATGCTTGAGACAGATCTTTGAGCTCATCCCAATTCTTCTCAGCATAAAACCCTTTGCCTTCCATAAACTTCACATCTCTGGATACAAGTACTCTTCTTGTTTCAGGATTGTAGCACTTGTATCCTTTCTGTGTAGATGAGTATCCAATGAACATGCACTTCATGCTCTTTGCCTCTAGCTTGTTTCTTTACTCTCCTGGTATCAACACAAAGCATGTGCATCCAAACACTCTGAGGTGGTGAATAGATGGTCTGGTTTGGTTCAACACTTCATAAGGAGAGATGTCCTTCAACACCTTGGTAGGAATCCGGTTGATTAGGTAGCATGCTGTTACCACAGCATCACTCCAGAATCTCTTAGGAACATTTGCATGGAACATCATTGATCTAGCCACCTCCATCAGATGCCTATTCTTCCTTTCAGCTACTCCATTTTGCTGAGGAGTGTAAGGGCAGCTTGTTTGATGAACTATGCCATGTTTTGCTAGATGATTCTTGAATGCATGGCTTGTATACTCTCCTCCATTGTCTGATCTCAGTACCTTCACATTAGCCTTAAAGTAGTTAGTGACATAAGATTGAAAATTCATAAAAGCATCTAACACACGATCTTTAGAAGGCAGCAAGGTTAACCAAGTATACTTTGATTTCTCATCTATAAAAGTAACAAAATACTTGTGGTTATCCCTAGACATGCAAGGAGAGGTCCAAACATCAGAGTGGACTAACTCAAAACATTTCTCATAGATGGTTACTGATGTTGGAAACACAGATTTGCAATGCTTTCCTAAGATGCATGCTTCACATTCTAAGTGGCTAAATGACATATCAGGCATCATGAGTTCTAATGCACGAGAATGGGGATGACCTAATCTAGCA
This sequence comes from Sinapis alba, assembly GCA_012274485.2. Taxonomy (NCBI): domain Eukaryota; kingdom Viridiplantae; phylum Streptophyta; class Magnoliopsida; order Brassicales; family Brassicaceae; genus Sinapis; species Sinapis alba. The sequence continues at coordinate 15,704 of MU108392.1, forward strand.
TGCCAAGTCGTGCTATCAAACACAAATGAGTTACTGGTCATGCATAAATGAGAAGGAGTGGAGAGTTTAGAAGGCTTAGTCTTTTGGAGATGGTATAAACCACCCTGGCTGTTTCCTTCTCCAATAACGTTCCCTGTCTTTAGATCCTGGAACTCAACATCATTTGGTCTAAAAACCACATGACAATTCAGGTCAACTGTAGCCTTTTTCACAGAGAGAAGGTTAGAAGCAAAGCTAAACATATAGAAGGCAGTGGATTCTCTATCAAACAACTTAAGGTTCCCTATTCCTTCTATCTTCACCTTATCTCCATTGGCTATTATTACATTCCCTAAGGCAGGCCTAATATCACTAATAAGATTTCTATCACTAATCATATGATGACTAGCTCCTGAATCTATTATGATTGGCTTAGAGATAAGAGAATGTGTACCAGACTTTCTATAGGAGATAATGGATTTGGCTGCTTAGATCAGTGGCTCTATATCACTCATCCTGATGGGACCATCATTGATCATTGCCTTGTTCCAATCTTTTCATCCATTAGATTCACTCATAAGAGCAGAGTACATTGATTTTCCTACTACGACTTCTTGCTCAACTTCCTTTAGCTTGTTGGAACCAGGTTTGATTTTGAGGTTATTGAGCTTGGTTCTTTTATGGGCTACCATTTGCTTGCTTCTATTGCTCCCATATACCAGCCACGTCCTCTCCTTCTTCTTATGCATATCCTTTCTATGATGAACGAGTTCCTTTTCATCCTTGAAAAGTTTGTGTGCTCCTTGTTCTCTTTGGACCAGAGACCACACCTCCTCTAGGTTTGGAAGCTTGACTTCTCTTAGGATATCCTTTATAAGCTGGTTGTAAGATGGATTGAGATTCAGGAGAAGACTGAAAACCTTGTCTTGTTCATATCTTTCCCTTATGACCTCTGGATCTAAGGAGAAAGGTCTAAGAACATCCAGCTATGCCCATAAGCTTCTGAACTGGCCAAAATATTGATTGAACTCCATTTCCTCCTGGCTCAGGTTGTTGATAGTCCTCTTGACTTCAAATACACGGCTCAGGTTTGAGAGATTCCCATAAACAGTTTGAAGATTCTCCCATAGATCCTTGGCAGTTTCACAGTGTGAGTAAGCTTCCAAGATTGATTCTGAGAGAGAGTTGTAGATGATCTCCAGTGCTTGTTGGTCTTCTCTGACCCACTGGTCTTCATCCTTCAGACAAATTGCCTGACCATCCTCTTGAGTCATCATCCTCTTTGAAGCTTCAGCCTTCATGATATGGCTGTCCCAAAGTCCATGACTTCCCAAGGTAACTCTGGCCACTCTTGACCATAGTAAGTAGTTAGTACCCTGAAGGGTTACTGGAATCAAGCTTCTCCTATCTATTTCCATGGTTGGATTTCTTTTACCCAATGGATAATAGATTGAAGAACACAGAAATTTAAAGATGAAAAAACAGAGTAGATTTGCGGAATAGAATGAGGTTGAGGAGCTTAAAGCTCTGATACCATGTTAGAATTGTGAAAATATGAGGAGAATAGAAGAGAATGGCTGAGTTTAGGTGAGACTTGTGTGAAGAACAATGAAGAACAGAGAAAGAAGAAGATAGTTTGATTCTGGACAGTGTAGAGAGAGAGAGGAGAGAGAGTGACGAATTTGAGAGTTCAGAGAGAGAAGGGAGATTATTCTCCTTAGTTCTATTCAGATACTTGCATATAACATATATAGAAGGACCAGACAATGACATAAATAATAAACAAAGAGAAAATAATATAAAATGATCTTCTGATGCAGTGAAAGGGACATGACCTAACAGCTCTTTCTCCTTAACCAGAACATGTGACTCTTCCCACTTTGAACTTGAATCTGCTCAAACTCCCTCCTAACAGTGTCTTTAGCTTGTGAAGGCTATATGGTCGAAATCCCTAGCTTACCTTCCAAGTAAGCTATGTAACATGAGATACCTTGTGATCCAAGACTGTACGGACAGGATTCTTTCTCAAGTAACCGGAGCATCTGATTTTCTTTATCTCTTTGGCTTCTCTTTTATGCCTCTTGTCATATTTTATTCTTCATCTCAACAATGGCTAGTTCTTCAAGCTTCTAATCAAACCAAGATGAATCACTATATAAGAATCTTGATTTGGAACCATAAATACGTGGAGAGTTTCCATGAAGTTGAATAAATCTCAAAGGAGTTATGTTTAAGAAGTTATTCCACTTTCTTATCAGAATATCCATGTTTAGCTTGTTTGGACATATGGCAATTTCTTCAAGCTTCTAATCAAACCAAGATGAATCTTTATGTAAGAAGCTTGATTTGGAACCATTATTCAGTGTAGAGTATCCATGAAGTTCAATAAATCCCAAAGGAGTTATGTTTAAGAAGTTATTTCACTTTCTAATCAGGATATCCATGTTTAGCCTATTTGGACATATGGCAAATTCTTCAAGCTCCTAATCAAACCAGGATGAATCATTATGTAAGAAGATTGAGTTGGAACCATTATTCAGTGGAGAGTATCCATGAAGTTGAATAAGTCCCAAAGAAGTTATGTTTAAGAAGTTATTCCCTTTTCTAATCAGGATATCCATGTTTAGCATGTTTGGACATATGACAAGTTCTTCAAGCTTCTAATCAAACCAGGATGAATCACTAAGTAAAAAGCTTGATTTGAAACCATTAATAAGTGGAGAGTCTTTCATGAATTTAAATAAATCTCATAGGAGTTATGTTGAATAAGTTATTTCACTTTCTAATCAGGATATCCATGTTTAGCCTGTTTGGACATATGGCAAGTTCTTGAAGCTTCTAAACAAACCAAGATGAAACACTATGTAATAAGCTTGATTTGGAACCATTATTTAGTGGAGAGTATCCATGAATTTGAATAAATCCCAAAGGAGTTATGTTTAAGAAGTTATTCCACTTTATAATCAGGATATCCATGTTTAGCCTATTTGGACATATGGCAAGTTCTTCAAGCTCCTAATAAAACAAGGATGAATCACTATGTAAGAAGATTGATTTGGAAACATTATTCAGTTGAGATTATCCATGAAGTTGAATAAATCCCAAAGGAGTTATGTTTAAGAAGTTATTCCACTTTCTAATCAGGATATCCATGTTTAGCCTTTTTGGACATATGGCAAGTTCTTCAAGCTCCTAATCAAACCAGGATGAATCACTATGTAAGAAGCTTGATTTGGAACCATTATTCAGTGGAGAGTATCCATGAAGTTGAATAAATCCCAAAGGAGTTCTTTTTAAGAAGTTATTCCACTTTCTAATCAGGATATATCCATGTTTAGCCTTTTTGGACATATGGCAAGTTCTTCAAACTTCTAATAAAACCAGCATAAATCACTATTTAAGAAGCTTGATTTGGAACCATTATTCAATGGAGAGTATCCATGAAGTTGAATAAATCCAAAAGGAGTTATGTTTAAGAAGTTATTCCACTTTCTAATAAGGATATCCATGTTTAGCCTATTTGGACATATGGCAAGTTCTTGAAGCTCCTAATCAAACCAGGATGAATCACTATGTAAGAAGATTGATTTGGAACCATTATTCAGTGTAGAGTATCCATGAAGTTGAATAAATCCCAAAGGAGTT
>MU108396.1:0-28125 GCA_012274485.2 Sinapis alba
TTGATGGTCTGACCTTTGGGTAGAGCAGCAGGATCATCTCCAAGATCCAACGCTTTACGGCTAGCCACACGATAAATCTGAGAAAGCACATGAGTGAAAGCATTCTCAACATTTGTAGCTTCGAGAGCTGATGTCTCCATGAAGAAAGTGTTCTCTCTCTCAGCAAAAGCCTTTCCCTCTTCTGTTGAAACAGCTCGTAAGTGACGAAGATCCGCTTTGTTACCAACGAACATGATGACGATAATGGAATCAGTGTGATCTCGAAGCTCCTTTAACCATCTTTCAACGTTCTCAAACGTCACATGTCTCGTGACGTCGTAGACAAGCAATGCTCCTACTGCTCCTCGGTAATATGCACTTGTGATTGCTCGATACCTCTCTTGGCCGGCGGTGTCCCAGATCTGAGCTTTGACGATCTTATCGTCGACGTGGATGCTACGGGTGGCGAATTCGACTCCGATGGTGGATTTAGATTCGAGGCTGAACTCGTTGCGCGTGAATCGAGAGAGGAGGTTGGATTTTCCGACGCCGGAGTCTCCTATCAACACCACCTTGAAGAGGTAATCGTAGTCGTCGTCCGCTCTGTACGCCGCCATTGCTCTCCGGAGATTCAAATTTACAAGGGAAATATCGGATATCGGATAGATCCGGATCCGAGTCGGGTCCGAGTCGGGTCCGCGCCTTATCTGGGTCCGGGAAATAGTTTCATTGTTTTGAGCTGAAATAGGTCGTTAGGGTTTGAAAATTAGTTAGCTTTCTTGATACGTTACATCGTAATAATACAGTATCTTAAAAGCTCCGAATTAATTGTAAATTATTAATGGGTTTAATGGAGATGTAACGTATTGACAAAACTGAGAAAGAAAAGGCCTAACACAAAGCTATGTACTGTTTTTTTATTAACTAGTAAAACTAATTTTGTTGGGACAAAGGTCTTTGGGCAATATATATAATGAATATGACAATCTTCAACTCTAGAGCTAGCCTTGGCTTGATTAATTTAGACCATATTTCTAATACTATATATTGTTCATTCTGATCTTTATCAAGTTATTAAGTTACTTTGTTAGTCTGTTGTTCATATAATCAAAATATACTTCGACGTTTCTGCATAATAAGAGCATGTTTATTGAGGGTCTCTTAGGGCGGGTCTTTTAACGGAATTTAAGAGACGGTCTCTTAGCTTTTATAGTTAAAAGCTAAGAGACCGTCTCTTAAATAAGATATTTAGAAGACGTTCTTAACTTTTTTAGTTAAAAGCTAATAAGCAGTTTCTTAAATCCCGGTAAGAAACCCGTCCTAAAAAACCCTCAATAAACATGCTTTAAGTATGTAGACTAGTTTGAATTAATTAAAAAGATGTAACGAAAAGAAAAAAAGAAACCCACGACGTTGAAGTTTAAATGTAAAACAAAACACAGTTGATTTACATTTGCATAATTCCACAAGACAACAAGCTAAGCTTAAACTAGAGCAGTCGCTTGTATTTTTCCTTGAAACACAGCTAGAACTCCCACGAATCAAGTCTTTGTTTGTATCAAGCAAAACTTGTGGCTAGTGTAACCATCATAGATATAAATCTTCTATGTGTCAGCAAGATTTACGTAATGGGTTAAGAGGGACCTTTCACATAATGAGATGAAAATGCATTAGGGAACATGGTTGTACGAAGATTCTCTAATTCTGTATCAAATGAGTCGATGGATTGAAAATTTACAAAATAGAAACCATGAAAGTGTTAAACGAAATGATTAGGGAACATGGTGGAGTCATACACCAACCCACAGACAATCCCTAACTCTCCCAACCTCCCAACCAAACCTTCCCATGTGTGATTTGATGAGATTCTATAACTTATATGTGTGTGCACATGCCTTATTGGACCTACTCTCCTTCAAGTGTTTCCTTGCAATGACTACCACCTACCTAATATGGACCCCTCATTCATCATCACCCTTGATTCTCGCTGTCACCATTCCGATCTCACGGCGTCTACGTGCTTATGAGTTCTCACTGATCCAACGGTCCATAGCTGGTTTCTAAAATTTTTAAGCACAGAGGATCAGCATCCGTACTCGCTCTTTCTTACTCGTTTAGATCTTTCAAGTCTATTCGATGGTTGGAGTTGGCGAAAACGACGAGCCGACCATTGATACAACTACGTCAGCCCCATTGACATTTCAGACACGTTAAGTGGGACCCGCTTAAGCCACGTGGAATGCATGTCAGGCATGAGACTAGGCACTAACACGTAGGTCCCATGCGCAATAGCCAAGTTGTCTATTTGCTAAGCACAGTTTTTACGCGACGGCACGGCTCTCTCGTTTTCCGTACAGTTCATCTTCTAAACTTTCTTCTATTCGCCATTGAAGAGAAAATATCCCAATTCAAAAATATTATTCTTTACATCAACAACACAAACCTACTATCACTCTTTTGAGATGATTTTTTTAGTAGTGATCTAATAGAAAAGAAATAATACTATGATGGTTGATCATGTACGCTATGATGGGGAATATATATTTGTTTTCATTCGATTCTAAAATCCAATATTATAAGTTTCCGAAGATAAGATATATATAATAAGACATCGAGTTTCCATTTGTTTATTCAAGTGCTAACACGGCTTAATGAAAAGCTAACTTAGCTACTCTCTGAATCTGATCAGTGATCGATCACACTCTTAAACGACTTTACTATAAATCAAACAAACAAACAAAACGCATAACTAAAAGTAGCTGAAGACAAGTTTTTGTATGTCCAATCAAGATATAATATTATTAGACACAACAATAAAGAAACAAAAACACAGCAAAATTTAAATCTTATCAAATATACAAACGATAAGTAAACCGAAGCCAAATTAAAACCATGCCACATAAAAACTGCACTCTTGGGATATTCCAAAAACTAGGAAACAAGAGGTAAATTTTATATTGGGAAAAAAAAAATTTACAAGCAGTCATATATAATAATATTATAAATCCCGTTTTCAATCCATTACGTAAAATATAAAATATATTAAGAAAACCAACACTTCATCAAACTTTACCTTATGTGTATAATATATATATTTTTTTGGTTAAAGAAGAAGAAGCTGTGAGAATTAAGGTAGGTAGAGACCATTCTGATCTTGATCAGACGACGTCCACTGAGTTTGACTCCAGTATGCATGATCAACTGTACTTGTTAGATCAAAGAGTGTTTGATCTCCTCCGCCACTTCCCCAATCCAACGGTTCAAATCCCATATTAGTATCAACCTGAGCCGTTGGATCACCAAACTGCTGCTGTACAGTATTATTATTATCTTCAAACTTCAGATGATCAGCTATAGACTGTTGATTTACGGAACTACCCCCGAATCCGAACGGTGTCGTTTCAATCGACGGTGCTGCATTAAAACCGCCGATCTCCGAGAAAACTCCACCGTCCGATGGACCCTGTCCGATCAACGTCGACCATTCGATCCCGTTTCCGTACTGTTTGAGATTAGGCATATCAGTGTCCATAACGCCTGATGACGCAACCGTGGCGGTGGCGGTGGCGGTGACGGCGGTGAGGGTGGTGTTAGAGGCGGTGACGGTGGAGGTAGAGGCGGTGAGAGAAGAGCTCTCGCTGCTACTTGATTTCTCCTCGACGTTTTGAGTCGTTGGTTTGTCGGCGGAGGAAGGAGGCGACGACGGAGGCTGCTTAGACTTCGATCTCTTGGCTTTCCGGCAACCGCCTCCGACGGGGACGTTACGGAGGACGCCGCCTTTGGTCCAGTAACGACGGCAGTTTTTGCAAAAGTGTCGAGGCTGAGAGAGGTTGTAATTGTTGTAGTAACAGAACTTTGTGTTAAGAGAGTTGCAACGAGGACACTTGAGAGATTGGTGATGGTTAAGGATACTGTTCTGATGCGTTCTCATCCTCCTATCTCCTCCTCCGCCGCCGCCGCCGATATTTCCACCGTAAAACCTCCCTGTACTTCCTCCTCCGCCACCGCCTCCGGTCATCGAGTAATCATGAATATCTTGCATTTTCCGAGAGAGGATAGGGAAAACTCTACAATCACGTAAGGATTATAATTTGGGAGGTTCAAGTGGAGAGAAAGAGAGAGAGAGAGAGAAGTAGTAAGCATGGGAAAGGACTTTTGTAACTCTGACACAACATATCTTTCATATGTCTGAACAGGCAGTTTCTGTTCAAAATTTCGATTATACCCTTATGGTATTTTTGTATTTCACAATCCCTTAGCGTGGCTGTATTCAGAAGTTAGCTCCAAATCCAAACAAAAGGCCCCATCAAATAGATAGCAAGTATATATTAATAATATCTTTCGTATCGAAAAATATTTCGTTGTAATTTTCTTATTTATTCAAAAAAGTCGCATCAAAGGTCCAATGATTGATGAATTAGTGCTTGTACATCTCTTATTTTCACATCAAATCTCAACGTTTTTCATAGGAAAATGTTAATGCAGTTTTGGAAATATATATACTCTTGAAATGTTAATTAGTACAAGTTTTACTACAACATATTGTACGTTATTTACTCTTGAATACTCTGCTATGTTAATTAGTACAAGTTTTACTACAACATATTGTACGTTATTTACTCTTGAATACTCTGCTACGGTTTTTGATAATCTACAAATTCGATTGTTTCTAGACCTTTTTGGTATATAGAATGTAATATTACTGGTAAGGGTAATTTTCTTCTAACAAATTTGATAAGATAATGCACTTACACAAACGATGTGAGATAAAATATCAATGTATTTTCCATAATTTTAAAAATATTCTTTTGTGTGTGAAAATCATAAATAGTTAATGAGAAATTCTCTTAAATAGTTTTTTAAAAATTTTGTCATTAAAATAACACTAAAAATTATCAAAATAATATTTTTTAAAAAAAATTGGAAACCTAAGTCCCAAAATCATGCACCTTAACTTTAAACCTTCAATCTAGACTAATAAATTTTAAAAGTATAAATATATATTTATTTTTAATAAAATATTTTGGTCATTTTTCTTCTTTAAATTTATTTTTGTGAAAATAAACTAAATATGGATATCCTATGGAATTTCTCATAGTTAATTAGTTACTAGTATTTTATAATTTCATATTCCCTCTGTTTCATATTACTTGTTGTTGTAGGGAAATTTTTTTATTTTAAAATAAGTGTTGTTTTAGAGTTTCAATGCAAAATTCATTAATAAGATTATTCACTTTATTTTTTTATTAGTTGAAATATAGATAATTGTGTTTTTATTTTGAAAATATACAAAATCATATGTTTTTTAATATGTGTACATAAACTTAGAACGATAAGTAATATAAAACAGAGGGAATATGAAATATTAATTTTACAAGGATTAACTAACGACTTCCTATGCTATTCGAATTCTTTTAATCTCTAGCTGTCATCCTTGTACTGAGTCTGAGATACAAATATTTTGTCCACGTACTGAACTACGTTCCTTGAACATACAGTACGTAGAATAGTTTCTGATGTATACACAATTCAACATGAGTTGTAATCTTGTAATTAGAAGATTAAATATGGAATTTACTTTGCGTGTGAAACTGAAACATAACAAAAATAGGTGTTTCCGCGAGAAGCTTCTTTTGGAAGTAGAGCTTTCGACGAAGCACTTGCATTGTTTTCAGAGACTTTTGTATTGGGAATCTAGTGGAGGCAATGTAAAAAGGTGAAATCCATTGCTTCATCCACAAGAAAAGTAACTTCTAACTTATTGCGTCTAGATTTGTTGTTGCATGTTTAAGGTTTCAACAGTGAAATATAATTAAAACATTTGTATCCTTTTCAAATCTACACACATATTTTAATCTTGATTCTTTCAATAGCGATTTAACGATTCACATATATAGTGATATAACAGGCCGACAGCTAATTAAATTGCTCCATAAAATGTTTTCGTTCCAACTTCTAAACCTTAATATATCAATCGTTTTATTTCTACAATAGATACCAACCGCAGAGTTATGATCTAGTTGATTTTGATTGATAGTTCTTTACTACAACGATTATGAACCAAACATAATAATTCTTTACTACAGCGGTGACACAAAATAAAAAAAAATAATGATATCGAAACCTATTCACCACTATTTTTGTATCGTATCATCATCTATATATAACTGTTCTGCAGTTTTTTTTAAAGGAAAATGATTTCACCTCTTTATTAAAAATTTAATATCCACTGTAAATAGTCTATTCTAACAAAAAATGAATATAGACGATAGAGTGTCTATTAAACATATTTTTCCATTAGACCAATAACTTGTCGGTTTATTCTGCAGTTTTATTATCGTGTACTTTATTTTATAGTTTTGTTAAATCAACTATAATGATCTACAAAGGTGGGTTTTGAAATCAACTATGCTTTGAAAGCATTTCACTATACTTGACCATGTCGCTACACTGATATGGATTCATTCGTTAAATTATATTTGAATATAAAAAAATGAATTATATTTTCTTTTTCAAAATTAATCTAAATCTTTCATAAATCCAAAACACTTTTAAATTAATCCAAAAAATCAAACTCATCAATTCTTCCAAATCTCAATGTTTCTTTTCAACTTAAAAATTCTTAATGTTGATTTCAAATTTTGGAATTTATCTAAAATATAGTTAAAATAGATTTGAATTTAAGAAAACACTGTATTTGTAAACTTAGAACTCGTTGGATACAATAAACTTAGGTTGTTAGGGAAATGAATTGATTGGAATTTTTTAATGTTGTAGGTGGAATTTGTGAAATGTTATATGCATTTCTTTCGAGAAAATCTAACAAATTATATTAGAACATTAAGTCGTCAAGATATTTCGTTCGAACTATACATATGAAAATTAAAACTATAAGATATTAGACGGTAAGAATGATAAATTAGCCAAATTATTAACTATTTCTATGTTTTCATGTATTTTTTTTATTCATGTATATATTTATTTTTGTATCCTTTTCTAATATATATATATATATTGTAAACTAGACAGAATTTGAGTCTTAGATCTTAATTTTTTTATGCTTGAAACCAGCTGGCGCTAATATCAATGACATCACATAGAATATTCTTCCGAATAGAAATTGAGTTAGAAGTATAATAAAATCAACTCTAAATACTAAACCACTAACCCAACTCACTGTTGATATATATATATATATATATATATATATTTTTTTTTTTCTGTTTATGAATTATTTTTTACAAACTATTAAAGTTTTAGGAGAATCTATTTTAATTTTTTTTAAAACTTTTTAGTAGGTGTTTGATTCATCAATAACTCACAGGTTAGTTGAAAATAACTAGGCATACGGATTTGGACTTTTATTCTTTGTTTGGTTGTTGCTAACAAATTTACCCTAATAATAGTGGGCCAAACTTTTTATTTTTTCGTATTGGGAATAATCTAGGCGGTTGATAAGGTTACGACGACACGTGGAGGGCTGATAAAGCGAAGAGATGATGTCCACATATATTGGATTGTCTACTTGTCGGCCACCCCGCTCTATCTGCTGATTTAAGAGCTCTCTGGCCTGTTCCAGTGGTTCTTATTCTGCCACGTCACCGTATTCCTATAAGAGTAATAAACTATTTTGGTATGAGAATGTAGAAGTATGTGTACAAATCTGGTACGTCTAACTTGTAATCGCAATATTTCTATACAAATATTTTATATTATGGTCAATTTAAAGTACATAGTTTTGAGTATTTGAGACTGGTCTTAATAAAACTAGCTACGATTAGTTTTCTTAACGTTTACATTTTTTCTTTTGTTTTTTTTGGTTTATAATTTTATGGATTTTAGACTATGTTTTAGTATTGTTCCAGTAAACGTAAATACATAAACCAAAACGCCGCACCATCTTATAAGTTGTGATACCATATTTTAAATAGTCTCGCGTTCAGGATTCCATTACCATATTTGCAGTTTTTGAATTTACTAAGGATCTAGTTTTATTTGCAACTGCGTAATATTTTTTTCTTTTCTTTTTACAACTGTGTAATATTATGCCGACAATTATTAAAACTGCATATTTATACAAATTAGCCAACGAAGAAATCAAAAACGATTTTAAAACAACAAAAATATATACTCCCTTCGTTTCATTTTAATTGTCATTCTGAATTTATATATACATATTAATAAAATATATAATTTTATATATTTTTAAATAAAAATACAATTACTTATACACATAATTATATTTCGACCAATAGAAAAATAAACTGGAGAATCTTCTTAATAAATTTTATATTGAATTATAAAACGACACGTATTTGAAAATGAAATATTTCTACAATGATAATTAAATTAAAAAGAAATGAGTATATTACAAACGAAAACGCAAACCCAAATAATAATTAAAATCTTAAGTTATATAAAACAATTTAAAACCTTTTAAGCTTTTAAATTGCCACAAATATTTAACATCAAAACATGAAATTAATCTAATAATCGTAAATGATCTCCAACTAGTTTAAGCCGTATTTCCATAATATGATCAAGTCAATTGGAGATAAACTGAAACTCTTTCGGTTAACATATTTATTTTTACAGATTTTTTACTCATGGATTTCAACGTACCTTACCTTTAACTGAAATATCTCATGGTTTCATATTGTGAACAGTTGGATGATGTAAGAATATTTTCAGAAAATTATGAAATTGACCAGTATTTAGTGGAAAGAGCAAATAGGACCACTGGAGTGGGTAAGCAAATGTCGGGTGCAAAATGCAATCTGCAAACACGACAATAGTGACATGTAATCCAGTGGTCATCGCTCATATGTCACGTATGCTGTTAGTTTTGTCATTGGAGATATCGATGCAACACAAATACAGTGATGAGCAGTAGATAGCAACGACCTTATTGATTTATAGTGTTTGTTTTGTTAATTATCAAACAGTGATGAGCAGCAATAGCAGTAAAGCCAGTAAACTATATGTTTTTTTTTGGAACAGCAGCAAACTATATGTTATACTGTTTGTTTGAGTGATAAATAACATAAAATGTCGGTAACTTAAGATCATTTTCTCTTTGTTGGAATTCGGTTTTACACTCTTATCAATTTCAAACCCAGTTTTAGAAAATATTCATTTAACTTAAAGGTCTACGACCGAGAAAGTCCGACTCGCTAGAAGATAAATTTTGTCGGTAAAAACGACGTTGTCAAATTCACACTCAATACTCAAAAAGAAACATGCTTAATTGGTTAAAAGATGAATTGTGATTAGTATTCAATGTCTTTGGACAAATAGAACTGCATCCGCGTAGCATGTAATATATATTTACTTGTCAAAATCTAATATATAAACTCAACAACAAGGACAACAAGTTGGAATCTAGGTTCTTTTACTTCATTTTAATTTACTTTTTTTTTTTTAATATTAAGTTTTGGTCACATAAAATGATCTTGTGAGGAGCATTTCTATCTAACCATGTATGATCAATATGAAAAAATAAAACCTACGATCCTAACTTCTTTCGCTAGTTAGTCCACTCAACCCTTTTCACTCCAATAACTTTGTTGCAGGTTCATGCTCTCGAAATTATTTTGTAAACTCCGAAAAGTATTGATTTCTAAATCAAAAATTGGTCAGTTCATCGGACTCATAGTCATATCTACTAGATTAAAGAAGTTTGTTTCGAAGCAGATCGATGTGATCCTCATGTCTTTACATAAAATTTTTGTCCAAAATGAATTTTCTATCTTAGCGTGTAAGCGAGAAGCTTCTGTTGCACGCACATAATCTAAGAAATACAGTATCTATGTGATTCTTAAAACTCTACCCTAGATCACTATTATTACCATTACCGATCCATGGAGTATTGATTTGGTAAGCTGGTTAACGAAGAAAATACACTATTATTACCATTAATCTGAAGAGAACACTTGGTTAGCAAAAACAGAAGAAAAGAACAAAGAAAATTAACTATGGTAAAATGCTTGCTGTAGATGTATATATACACTAGTCACATTTGATAAAAAATCGTCTAATGTCAACTGACGTAATATTTTGTCGTTGAAAAAAAATAATATTATAAATGTGAATTAGATCACCAAGTTTTTTTCAAAATAAGATCGTTGTATCAATGTCATGAATGAACATTGTTCATCACACATGCGTTTTGACATGAGGTGGCTACACTTATCACAAACATTATTTTGAATCCATACATGGCCGGCTTAACTCAATTAAGGATCTTAGGGCAAAAATTTTTTTTTACCTTTTAAATTTTATATTTATTTTATATTTTTAAAATAAATTAATAATATTTTATATATTTTATGATGTAAACAAAACTATTATACATATAAAATATTTTTGGACCCTTTTCAATTCTATTAATTAATTTTTTTTATTTTTTTCTGTAAAAATATGTATTTGTAAAAAAATTTGGACCCCTTAACTTCTAATATATGGAGGGACACGAGCTTGGACCCGGGGCGGTCGCACCGTTTGTCCCCATATGAGCCGGCCCTGAATCCATAATACTCACGCTAGTTTCGGATACTATTGATCTATGCGTAGTGGCGTGTAATGTATTACGCTTTACGCATAATGCATGATTATGCATGTGCACAGTGCAAACACATACACGCACCTAACTATTTTCAATCTCGAATGTTTGAAGAATCTATTTGAGATTGATTTGAATTCTTCTTATGGATAATATTTTAAGCGTTGAAAGCTATAGAAAATGTCTTAAGAAGGAGAAAAAATCTGCTAAAACTATGAAAAAACGGAAATATCAATAAAATACTATTTTTGTAAATTGATACAGCACACTCCTCCAATACATATGACGTGTTGGCTAGACGACGGGACGTGTCAGTGAGTTGAGTGGGGTTAGGTCACCATCGAGATCTCGATTCTCAAGGTCCAGTCGTCGGTGGTCGGTTGAGATTGAAACGTCTTCTAAAGGCCCATGGACCCCAACTCGTTATACCATCATCACATCTCTCACGTGAATACTGGGCCCACAAGGCCCATCTCCCGTCACCATCTCACAGCTCTTATATTTCATACTTCCATTTATTATACATAACACACACATATTAGTAGTCTGCGGACATACGAATACAAACAGTGTAAGTATCGATGTGGGTGCGTGTGTGTATTGGCTGGATAGTGGATTGTGATATGTTGGGTTTGGATAAGATTTATAGAATTGGTTTCAAATATGAAAGTTCTTACAATCATTTGTTTTTGATGGAAACATTATAGCTATGATTAGTTAAATTCAAAGAGATTGTAATCAATTGTTCAGAACTTACAAGCATTATATATATATTAAGTTTTTGGATCTCCAATTTAAAATCAACAATAAGTTGATTGATCTAAATATTTTATATATTATTCAGGTTCTATTAAAACATTTTTTATTAATTAAAGATATATAGTAAATTAAAATCTAATCGATTAATTTTTTGAAGATCTCTGTTATTTTACGTGTAAATTAAAGATCAACATTAACAATTTTATATTGGAAAAAAATAATTTATAACGAAAACTTAAAAAATGATTTTTTATCCGGTGAAAACAATTATACCATTACAATGTGGTTTCCATCGAAACTTTTGATTGAATTTTTTCTTCTAAATATATTTAAAGAACCATTTACGTTTGATATCAGGAAAAAAAGTTTACGAAACTGTCTATAATCTCTTATTCAACAATTACAAACACTAAACATCATGCATTGTATTGGCTAATTACTCTATAGTACTGTTTTTTGTAGAGTATTGATCTCCCTCTGATAATGGATCATAAGTGAGACGAGCTTTGAATATTTTACGTCACGTTATATCACAAGGGCCTTACTTAAAAGCCTTACAGGGCCCAACTCAGACGACGACATGTTAACCCAATATAAAAATAATTCTTCGTAAAAGGCGTCATAAGGCCCAATGTAAGCGACGACAGTTTTACCCCAATATTCACGATTCTGCTTTTTTGGGCAACAAATATTTTCACGATTCTATTTTTTCTTTTTTAGAAGAGCTTTGTGAAATGAAAAGAATATGCTTGATAGAAAATGGATTGGCCAGCATTCATGTCACATGTGTTATTTAAAAATCAGTTTAAATATTTTAATTTTTAGTTCCGTTTACTTTAAATACATATACCACTACAAAAAGGCTCAAATACAAATCTACATATTTTTTCATATTTAGGCTTTGATTTCATATTTAGCCTTTGATTGGTAGAATTAATGACAAATCAGTAACGGCATGATATAGAAGATGTATATTGCAGAAGCTATATGATTTTATTAAACTACTTAATAAAACGATTGTTAAAACAATATGAATAATTGTTATAAAAATAATGTTTAATATTTAATATACTTATTTTTATTTTAAATGTGAAATATTATTTGAAAAATATATTTTATTTTAAATTATGATTTACTTATGATTCTATTATCTTAAATAGGACGGGGTTAATATAAACATGGGTTATTGGATAATTTTAATAAAAAAAACATATCCTTAGTTAACAAAAAAAAGTATATATTTAATATTATTTTGTGGAGTTTTGAATCGTGCAAACATCAGAACATGCACAAATTAACTGGAAGCTTTTTTTATCATCAAATATGGTAATGAGAGTAATTAGGACTCCTAATTTTTTTCTGGATTTAGAACAGGTCCGGAGTGATAGCACTGTCCGCCATCCTTACTGAACCGACTCTGATCCTGAACAGGTTTATAAAAATCTCTTTGTCGATCATATTAAAATTTTATATGAACATTTTAATTGAATCTTGCATAATTTGTATTTTCTGGAATTAGAAACTTAGACTTTAATATAAAAAAAGTAAAAAACACTAATGAACATTTAATGAAATTATTAGACTAAAGGAAGAGTAGTCAACTATAACCTATAGGCTTTGCTTCAGCATCAAATAAAAAAAGTCTCACGTATTTATACGATATCGAGCACAGTGATGATAGCTCACAAGTAAAGTTTTTTTTCAAATTAATAGAAAAAAAAGAAGAGTTTCATAAGTATGACGAGCGAGAGTGCGACATCTCCGGCGATTCCGCCGCTACACTCCGAGCACCAGCCACCAAATCCAATCAACTCTACTCCCTCTCCTCCACAAGCTACCGTCAGTACTCACTACTCTCTCTCCCTCTCTCTCTCACTTAACAAGATCTGTAAACTCCAATTCTATTGCAGCTGAACGTCGTCGCGAATAGCAACGGTGTAGCATTTGATGAAATCGAGGAAGAACCATCATGTTTCAAGTAATTTCGATTTGCATTGTCGTGAATTTCTCAACCTTTAATTGAAAAACCTAAATCGTTTTCGTTTTGTTTTAGGTATTTGGATAGCAAAGAGTATGCTGATAAGTACAAAAGGTACGAATCTGAGTTTAAGCAGTGGATCCTCGCCAAGCATATCTATCCCAATGCGGGTTCGTTTCTATTGCCTTCCTTCCTTCTTCAGTTTCCATGAAAAGTTTTGATCTTTATTTGTTTTTTTCTTTCTCAGTGAATGTATATGAGGGGAGAACAACAATAGATGGTGAAACCATTCTGTCAAGCAAGTAAGAACATATGTTTTGGGTTTTGTCAGTTATGGATAAAGCTCTTATCTTTGGGTTTAATTTGCTATAAAACTTTCAGGTGGCCTTGCACACGTTTCTATGCAGACCCGTGTTTTTCATTTGCTGAAGAAGAGAGTGTAGAATCACTTACTGCAGAGATAACCCCTGTTGGTTTAGTTCCCAACGGAGTTGTTGTCTCTGAGACTAGTTGTTGATGTAGTCATGTAGGCAAGTAACAATGTTTTGACTGTTTTTGCTTATAAGTTTGATTTGCTTCATTGACAAAGAATGTGATATGCACATAAGCAGATTTTAGCGTTGTTGTTATGTATTAGTATATGCAAGCAGTTGCTAGTGTAGCTAGTAGTAGTCACCATTACATATGTTGGTCAATCATAGTACTACTTACTACTGACTTAGCACACCAAGAACATTTTGTTTTTGTTTACCTACTACCAAAGAAAGTGTTGGTCCGGCTTGATGTCTCTCCTCTGAGATGATTCAGATTACGGTCATCCACATTTCTCATGGGTATCAGCATTTCAGCCATGAGCAATTGAAAAGAAGAGACTTTCTCCTTCAGCTGTGAGTTCTCTTGTAGGATCTGGTGGTTGCTTTCCAACAAGTTTATCACTTTCTCGGACAAGTTATGGTTCAAGATCATGAGCTGTTCCACTTGTTGCTGCAACTCTTCTATCTGCTTCTTCTTCCGCATACGCGACCTTCTTGCTGATTCTCGGTTTGAGACCATTCTTTTCGCCCTTCTCTCGTCTGGAACGAGACCCTCGCAAACGTTTTCTCCGTTTGGGTCTAAGTGAAAGCGGTTGTTGTTGCTGCGTGTTGATAAGTTTGGTGACTGCAGCTGGACATGGAAGTTGGCATTTGGTAGGAATGCAGAGTTGAAATGATCATCTTGTGGCGGCATTCCTTCAAATATATCGAAGCAATGATGAGAGCGATGGACACTAGACTCCATGTAAGGTTTTGGATGTCTTATCATAAAAATGGATTCTCTTTGACGCAGTAATCAGAAACACCAAAAGAGAGGTGAGAGATAGATAGATAGATAAAGATTAGTGTAGAGGCTTAAACTTAGGGGGTTGGATGCTATTTAATGACACAAATTAACTTGCATGAAGACAACTGTAATTACATTTTTGGTGGATTTCTATTTAGTATTTGGAAACTCTCATCCACTAACTAAACTTCTCTAGTGATACTTTTTGAAAAAATCTTACGTGTGTCAACATCTCTGTCAAGGTTTGGTATCTTGTTCCAAGGGTGAGAATGTCTTCGGTACGTTTATGATGACTCGTTTAGTGACCTATGCAATCATATGTATTCTTTATAAAACAATGAATCTTTTATCTTTCAAAAGAATATTTATAATACATATACGAATCTTTCATGTGAAGTTCTTTTGTCAAGCAAAAAAAAAAAACATATTTCATACAATGTTTGCTAACTTGCACGTACTTAGCAGTTTTCACTTTTCACTCACAGTTTTACTTTTTTTTTCAAATCTATTCGTCAATTTAGAAAAATCCTACGAGTCCTTATAGTTTCTGGAAAAGCATACAAAAAGAAGATGCGAAACGATTCCAGTTGATGTAACATTAGCGTAAATTAATCAAAGCGACGTACCTACTGAACAACAAAAGATAATGAGAGTTTTGTAAAAGTTAATTATTTAATCTCATTTTTCGTAATAAAATTAGAACTTCAGAAGAAAAGAATGCGGATAGTAAACACATGTGACTATAAAGTCAAAGATGTTAATTAATGCATTGTTTCCAGACCGGGATTTAGTGGATAAACTTGAATTTCAAGGCTAACTAAAGCAGAAATCAAAGAGAAAATGATGCTTAACCGCTTTTAAAGTGTGTATCAAAATGTACATTAGTGTTACGGAGAGGCAACGTCTTGTTTCCAGAAACGGCCAATGACACTCTTTTCTGCAAGTTTCGTCTGAATCCACTGAAGCTCTATCAAGCTCATGTCGCAGTCATGATCGTTGATTGCAGTAATAAAATAAGTTGTTAGAATATAAAGTTTGTTTTGCAGTGCAAGTTAATATATGAAAGTTGAAAGTTTTGTAAGAAATTCTCAAATATTTTATAAAAATTTGTAACTATAAGCAATGTATTTTCTTAGACCAAACACAGCACAAGTCAGCTTATCATGTTACTAACCACAAACAAAGTCAACATCATCATTTTCTTCTATAGTAAACCCTATTTTTTTTCAGGGATCTTCAAAACCTGCTCTGTTCAGTCTCATCTGAAGGCAACTCAAAGCGACAAACGGGACACGTGTTCCTAATCCCAAGCCACGGAACAATACATTCACTATGATACTTGTGTCTACAAGGCAACTCTGCAACCTCTTTCCCAACACACATCTCTTCTCTGCAAACCGCGCAACACATTGCATCATCATCGTCCTCCGTAACATCCTCTTTGCTCAAAGTAGCCACTTTCAGATTCTTTATGAATGATTTAGAAGCTGGAGGTTTACCAAGACCAGAAGAGATCTCAGCCTCAAACAACATCTCATACTCAGTTGTATGAAGATAATCTTCATCATCATCTTCTTGTTGATCAATATCACCACCAATGTATAACTCCATGTTGCTTTCTGCATCGTCTAGGTTAAACTCGAGACTACGGGAATTCAACAGAACTTCCCACCCTAGATACCCTCTCCTCTCACCTATAGCTAAATCTTCTAGAGAGATTGTAGCAGAGACGGAAACTGAAACAGAGTTGTTATCATCAGCTTCTTCTTCTTCTTCCTCTTCCGCTACAACCTCCCTCTCATCACCTCCATCAACTTCTTCCCACTCGTCTTCCAAGTGAAGAGAATCCCAACAAAGAGGGATTGTTACACTATCATCTTCTTCATCATCATCATCATTCACAAACTCATCTTCCTCATTAAACTCTATTCCCCAATTCTCCTTCTCTGGATCATCTTCTTCATCATCACAATCAAAACCTGATTCCACTGTAACTATAACATCACCAGAATCCATTCCTAAATATCTAATCCCATCAAACAAATCGCCTTCTTCATCATCATCATCATCACAATCAACAAAACCTATACCAGATTCTAACTCTAACCCAAAATCAAGTCCCAAACTATCCCCGCGCACGTCGCGATTTCCATCTACCACACCAAAACCAGAATCCGACCCCGCACTCTCGTAATCCTCATCAATCGGACTTACCTGAGATTGCTCAACGCGCTGGTGGAACAAATCCATGACAAAGCTTCTCCTCTCGAGCAGATCGGCCGAAACGTCGAATTCGGAAGGGAGATCGGATTGAGAGACGTAGAGATCGACGTCGTCGTCGGATTGGACCCAGTGAGGAAGCGAATCGAGGATCTGAGAGAGCGATTGGTGGTGTCGCCGGCGTAGGTGGTGGTTGTTACGGTTAAAATGGTTCAATACGGCATCGTTTGCGTCGTGGATCTGAAGGTAAGACATCTCCGCCATTTAATCCGCCTTGTCTCTCTTTCGCTTTCTCTTCTCCTCTCGCTGGTTCAGAATGAGCAACCTTTTTTCGCTATTTATTTTTTAAAAATGCGTAATAAAGACTTTGACTATGTATTGGGCCGTACTTAAATGGGCCTTTTGACTGTATATTGGGTCGTACTGATTTTGGCTGTATTTCTATTGTTAACAAAAGGATACATTATATATATACTCCCTCCGTTCGGATTTACATGACGTTTTAGTGATTTTCTTTTGTGCCAGTATATTTGACGTTCACAAAATTCTAGGTAAAAAATAATAACATATGACTTTTTCTACCCCTGTAATTAATAATCTCTAATGAAAATAATATGAAGTCAATTGAAAATTAAACACTAACGAAAGGATATAATAGATATTACATCAAGTTCCTTAATTTATGTGCAAGGTGGTAAAACGTCAAATAAATTCGAACGGAGGGAGTATATATTAATATTAGACATTAGCCATTTTAACATTAACACAACAAGAGCAGCTTGGTACTATTGGTTATATATATGGTTATTAGACCCAATGAAAGTATATATATATATATATATATATATATATATTAATATTAATATTTAATTATAAGGTTATTAATTTTAGAGAAATCCAATTCAAATTTTTTCAAAACTAATATTTAAAAAAAATTGGTTAAGTTTTCCGTAATAGTTTAAAAGTCGGTGGATATTAACCTGACGACCAAACTTCAAAACAAGGTTATGATCTTACCGCTGATATTACAAGAAGTGCTACAAACGACAATTTTAAATTTCAACTTTTATGATATAAAAGTAAATTGGTAGTAAAAGGATAAAAATCAGATTTATGTCTTAGATAATATTGTTTTGACACTGAGCCACGTTTACATATATGTCTGTACAACTAAAGCATCTTGTATGTTACGGTTTAATATGAAATTAATCGAAAATAAATAAGTACTCGTGTGCTTTCAGCTCTTGGCGTCGCTATTCGAGTTCTTGTTGGCTGGTTCTCTCAGTCTTAGCCGGGCAAAGTCCTGGTTTTTGTTGGAGCTTATAGTTCTCTTTTCCATTGTAATCTAGTTACAAAACAAACAAAACATTTGGAATTGGATTGGTAAGTTTTTATATGTTCCTCGTTCTTTTATCTATTTGATTGGGGGCAAATAATAAGCTTTTGTTGCGCTTATGCGTGAAAAGAAAATATAATGTTCTGCTAAAGTAAATCGGTAGTTCTTTCATCTGCTTGATTGGAGCAAATAATAAGTTTTATTTGTTCGGATTGGAACATATAAAAGTATTCATGCGTCAAAATTTTTTGTTATGTTACTCCCATTCGACAGCATTTGGAAAATTGTGCGACTGACATTATGCACCTCACCACCTACCTAGCCAACATATATACACACGTGATGATAATCTCCGAAAAATACAAAACCTCATGTGACTATGACATACAAACTTAAGTCTGAGATGCAAAAAGTGACATTCTAGATCATTTCTTTGACATTGATTGGTCTTATAAGTTTGAAAGGAGTTGCAAGTTTCGTTCAATTTTCTGTGGTGACTGGACTAGTATACTTTTACGTGCCAAGAAAAGTGAAAAATAAATAAATAATAATAATTGTACCTTTTGTTCTACCTATAGGCAGAGAGCATCATCGTTCCAACCAATTAAAAAAAACAAGAAATTTTTACTGTTTCAAAATCTACTAGACTTAATTACAAATGAGCTCGTTCACAGAGATTAGCATGTGTTATATGTCACCTACTTGGAGGTGCATACCACGTAATTAATTTATATTCATTTATTGATTACTACTACTCCTTCTGTTTTTTAAAGAGTGTCATTTTGATATTTTTCACACATATTAAAAAAATGATTAAAATGCATTTATGGGGTAGTTATTCATCTAATAGTGTTTTAAATAAATAAAAATATTTATAAAATTAATGCATTTTATAATAAATATTAAGCTAAAAACATTAATAAATTGCATTGAAAATTGAAAACGATACTTTTTATTAAACGAAAATAAAACTTCAAAACGACACTCTTTGCGAAACGGATGGAGTAATTGTTATCGTAACAATTTTTTTTTTCTTTTCAAACCGCATAATCACCTAAACCATTACTTTTTAATAAACAAGCATCCACTTTAATAAAACTCTTACTCCCACATAAAAAATATATTATGATTATATTCTTGTCCTTGTATTTATAAAGAATTCCAAATTACTGTAATTAAATATCCAAATGATATAGACCGAGTATAACTTACTGAAAATATGCATAATTTTATCAAAAGCAAAACGCTATATTAAGAACACTCTTATTATAATCTTAACTAGCACTTTTCTGGAAAAGAATACTCCTGACTAAAAATGTTGCAAAACCATAATAATTAAAATAAATTATACGATAACTAATCTCAAACTCAAACCATTACTCCATTAATGAAATCCTTCGGTATCATATAATTTTATAAAGATTCCATACAACTTTCTAACCTATAAATACACATACAATATACTAACATGTTCTCATTGTAAAACACTTTCCTCTCAATCCATCTTCAAATCAAAAATCGAATTATATCTGTTCTTCTCTCCTACTTATTCCACCGTTATGGCTTCATCGCTTCTGACATCTCCCGCAATGATCCCTATCACCAGTTCCACCGTGGTTGTTCGATCAACCTTACCTTTTAGATCTTCCCTGCGATCTTTCCGCATGAACCGCTCGTACAACAAGCCATCCTTGTTTGTCTCATGTTGCTCCCATGTGTCTAAAAAGGGGGAAACTAGTGCGAGTGTCCTAAAACCCGTCGTGGAAAGGTGGCTTGAGTACATACCGCACAAGCTTCCCGACAAGAATTACGTGCGTGTATTCGACACGACGCTCCGCGACGGTGAACAAGCTCCCGGTGGAGCTCTTACTCCACCGCAGAAGATTGAGATTGCAAGACAGCTAGCAAAACTCCGAGTAGACATCATGGAAGTTGGTTTCCCGGTTTCGTCTGAGGAAGAGTTCGAAACAGTCAAAACCATCGCCAAGACCGTGGGAAACGAGGTTGTTTCTATATTTCCTTAACTTTATTATATAAAGTTTTTATGTTCAAATTTCAAACTATGTAGTTAATGTTTTTTATGAGACAATATTGAATAATGTTGGAACATGTTATACGCAAAAACATACACGCAAAAATGGACAACTTATCATAAATAATGTACCATTAAAAAGAGTATATAGTTGACGATGTAAACCTGCATGTGTGTTTGGTAAGGTGGATGAAGAAACAGGTTACGTCCCAGTGATATGCGCCATCGCACGAAGCAAACGAGAAGACATTGAGGCGGCATGGGAGGCGGTGAAATACGCGAAGAGACCTAAGATACTCATATTCACATCTACTAGTGACATTCACATGAAATATAAGTTGAAAAAGACTAAAGAAGAAGTCATTGAGATGGCCGCGAGTAGTGTTAGGTTTGCTAAAAGCTTAGGCTTCGTTGACGTCCAACTTGGTTGCGAAGATGGTGGCAGGTCCATCTCTTAAAACCCTAATCTATCTCGATTATAACGTTTACATTTGTATTTTGACTTTATTGTTTATACTCCCTCCGTTTCATATTAAGTATCGTTTTAGATTTGTGCATACAAAATATTTAATTTTGTATATTTCCATATAAAAATACTATTACTCATACACTTAATCATATTTCAACCAATAAAAATTAAATTAATAAATTTTGCATTGTAATACGAAAACGACACTTATTTTGTAACGAAATTTTTTCGCTACAACGATACTTAATATGAAATGGAGGGAGTATTTGACGATATATATATATATATATATATATATAATTGAAAAGATGTTTGTTAATTAAACGTATTTTTTTCAACCAATATATGGACATTTTTTTACATATTTCAAGATCATGTCATACATAATTTTTCTAAAATACTAGTGGTTTGGTTAAAATTAAGCAGGTCGGAGAAGGAGTTTCTATGCAAGATTCTAGGAGAATCGATAAAAGCTGGTGCAACCACGGTGAACGTCGCGGACACTGTAGGAATCAACATGCCAGAAGAATACGGAGAACTCGTGAGCTACCTTAAAGCAAACACTCCTGGAATTGATGATGTTATCTTCAGTGTTCATTGTCACAACGATCTTGGTGTTGCTACCGCCAACACAATTGCCGTACTACTTTAGTTCTCCCTCTTTCACTTCATTACACAATATCTATATAGAACAATTAGTTTACATCATATATATATGTGTATGTAGGGTGTATGTGCGGGAGCACGACAAATCGAAGTAACAGTTAACGGAATAGGCGAAAGAAGTGGGAATGCACCACTTGAAGAGGTAACATATACTAGGAGTTCCACATTAAAATGGAAAATGAGATAATACTTAATAGATGTAAAACGATTTTACAAACAATGTTGTAGTAGTAGTCGTCATGATCATCATCAACATTATATATTTCTTTGTTATGTATAGGTCGTGATGGCTTTGAAATGTCGAGGAGAATATCTGATGGATGGTGTCTACACAAGAATAGACACACGCCAAATTATGGCTACTAGCCAGATGGTAACAGTTTTTATATACTCGNTAGATGTAAAACGATTTTACAAACAATGTTGTAGTAGTAGTCGTCATGATCATCATCAACATTATATATTTCTTTGTTATGTATAGGTCGTGATGGCTTTGAAATGTCGAGGAGAATATCTGATGGATGGTGTCTACACAAGAATAGACACACGCCAAATTATGGCTACTAGCCAGATGGTAACAGTTTTTATATACTCTGAGGGAAAAAAACGAACATGGTATATATTAATTTTTTTGGGCCTTTATAAATATCTGACTAACTAATAGATGTAAACTATTGAGTAGGTTCAAGAATATACAGGCTTGTATGTTCAACCACATAAGCCCATAGTTGGAGCAAACTGTTTTGTTCATGAGAGCGGCATTCACCAGGTTTACATATATTAAATT
The DNA here is from genome assembly GCA_012274485.2 of Sinapis alba. Taxonomy (NCBI): domain Eukaryota; kingdom Viridiplantae; phylum Streptophyta; class Magnoliopsida; order Brassicales; family Brassicaceae; genus Sinapis; species Sinapis alba. Next base: position 22,108 of record MU108396.1, read on the forward strand.
ATCTAAAAGTGACATAAGAAAATAAACATGTGAATGATTTGTTTTTAATGATGATTTGTTCAAACATTTTGTAGGATGGAATCTTGAAAAATCGAAGTACATATGAGATCTTATCGCCAGAAGATGTTGGGGTTGTAAAATCTCAAAGTTCCAGCATTGTTCTTGGAAAGCTTAGGTAATGATTCTATATACTTCTTAGTTTTACACATTGTTTTATTTGGTAGAATTTATTTATTTATCCATGTGAACAACAATGGAACTATGCAGCGGACGTCATGCTGTGAAAGATCGGCTGAAAGAGGTATATCTTGTGATTTCCTTAAGCGTTAGTTATACAACGATCATACATATATTTACAAGATTTCACTTTTACAGATAAATATTTGACATTAAGCATACAAGTATGTGTTTATTTTCTATTCTCAGTTGGGATATGAGCTCGATGATGAGAAATTGAACGACATCTTCTCAAGGTTCAGGGACTTAACCAAGCAGAAAAAGGTTTTCTTCTTTCATTTGCAGTTTTGTATCTTTGCATGCACATATGCGTTACAATTTAAATTAGACATATGATATAAGAATTTACAATACTAATTGATTATAAAATCTCACATTTATATGGTTTCATTTTGTTAATCTGTTCAGAGAATTACGGATGATGATCTTAAGGCGTTAGTAACGTGTCGTGATGAGGTCTCGTCACTAAACGGCGCTAGAGGTGAAGAAACTAACGGCTATGTACCAATCTCACAGATTTCCTCTGTGGTATAAAATCTGTGAAAACGTTTTGTGTTTGTGTACCACTTGTAATATCAAAGTAACATTTGATATGAATGGGTTGCTTTAATGAATAAAAACAGTATGAAGTTGAAAAATTGTGCGTAAATCAACCTGCCAAACTAGAGGTGCATATCTCCACGTGCTCTTTTTTTTTTGTTTCCTTTTATACTTTTACAATGCTAGAGTATTAGCAAATCATGTGAGTTTAAAAAGAATATTAGTTTTTAATTATATATTTATATTTTACATTTTAAAAAGCAACTGAATTAATGTGTAAGTGAACGTATAAGAAAGTTTTTCAAACAAGAGTTTTTCTAATTTTTTTTTCTCTTCAACTATTTCTATTTCGATGAGTATTTTTACGAAAGATTACCATTGATGATATGTTTTTAGAACTACGGCAAAAAATTGAATCCAATCTGATTTTTCTTATAATTTGACAAATATTAAAAATAGTTGAATAGTTAATTACAAAATTATAAAACTATTGGAGTTTTTTAATCTAAAAAACTAAATATAAATCTTAAAACAGCTAAATGACAAAAACTGCTACCTAGAAGATGAACAAATTGTTGTTCAATTTGGTTATGAAAATTCAAATATGCGGGTTAAACTGAAAAAAATTATGTTAATCCTTTGTATCAGTCCTCGTTAGAGCGCCAAGGGCACAAATCCGCGCATTTTGTGTTATCGTTTCGAGATTAAACTTGATGCATATCACCAATTTACTCTACTACTTCAAGTTCCAGCCTATAGGTGTGGAACTTATGGAAGTACTCAACAAAGCTCCGGTTCAAAAAGAAAGAGGGTGGGGGAAGAACAATCTTTTCAGTCATCAGCATCAATGCCCAGTGTCAACGGAGAGGATGAAGCAATGGCTAGGCCTATAGGTGTTAAGGCAGCAAAGGCGAAGGCAAAAAGGTCAGTGGGAGAAGAAGGAAATAATCTACAAAAGTTTCAGCTCATGTGGGAGTTAAAGGCGAAGGACTTAGCTATGAAGGATAAGCTTAGCAAGACCAAACTGCTTGACAGTTTGCTTGCAAAAGCAGAGCCACTTAGTGATTTAGAAGTGGCGCTTAAGAACAGATTGATTACTGAAATGTTAGAAATGTAATCTTTTAAACTGTCAAAAAACTTGCTTTCTGATCAATGTAATATAAGTTGATGTGTAATATAAGTAATCTTCATGATCAAAGTTCTAATACGATTCTGTTTTACGTTTTTGCTTTTCAGGGGAACAAGTCACACATATCCAGAAATGGAAGCAAGAAAACATATTGTTTGTGGCCTCTCAGCAAGAGGAATCATACCACCACTACCACAAGAAGATACAGATGATGATGTTGCGGATATCACACCAACTGAAGTAGAAGTGGTGGAGATATCAGATGAAGAAGAAGAAGAAGACATGGTGGAGTTATCAAGCGAAGAATACAAGAGAAATATGGGTTACTTGACTAGGATGGAGGAATCAGAAGATGACATTGATGTTGAGTTCAGAAGGATGTTGAAAAGGATGCACGAGGAAGAGAAGAAGCTGAGAGAGGATAAGTTCAAAGTATTGAAGTCAGGAATCAAGTTAGAACAAGGACAATCCTCCAAGAGTGATGGTAAGAAGAGGAAGACAAGAAACTGAGTTTGTTGTTTAAGTTTGTTGTTTAAGTTTGTTGTATGGTAATAACTTTTTCTTGTAAGAATGATGGTAAGAACTTCATATTTAAAACCTACCATTGGAGCTACAAAATTTAAGTGTCTCTTAAGTTGAACTCTTAAGTATCATTAATTAATATAATATCATTAAGAGACAAATTTTGGCTCTAATGGTTAAAGGTGCTCTAATCCCACAGCGTCCTTGGCAATGAACATAGATAAGAGAAAAAATTTACAAAAGATTATGAGCTTCCTCACATGCAGATAATGTCCCTTTGTTTTTAGCAATTCTACACCTAACTACTCGAGCAAATTCAATCATTCCCCTCATAAAAAAATTCTCTAGTTCCCCCCCAATGTCACCTACCTGAAGGTGCATACCACGTGATTCGTATGCTCTCACTTACACCACGTGACTCGCCCTCTTACGTACTAAGAGCACCATTATCCCGCATCCCCAATTTTGGGGTTCTTATTTTCTTTTTTGGTTTGATTTAAAAAAAAAAAAAAGAATCAATTGCGGACCGCCACGTGTCAGTGGGATCCGCAAACAGTATAAGAAACAAGGAGAGAGGGTCTCTTATTTTGCATACATAAGAGCCTCTTTTTGTTTTTTTGGTGGGTCCCACCCTCTAAAAGACGCATTTCTTAGAGGGATAATAGTGCTCTGACGTTACTAAGACTAGACTGTAGATATCGACAAAATCTTTTATATAGTTATCATGATTGTACCTCCTAATTTTGAAAAATACTATGGTTATATATGAGACCCTTATATTATTGTGCCTGTATTTTCACATAATTGATTTAAAATATGTTGTGGCTCCGATTGTTTTAGTCTTTAAAGGCTTTCACGGTTAACTATAATTTGACTACAAAATTTGACGGTCAAATAATCGATATGGCTTTAGAATAAAATGAATTATTCTGGGTTTAAGATTTTTAAAGAAAATTTTAAAGTCTGACTTGAATAAATTTTAAATTAATTAAAGCTTTTAAAGTTAAATTCAGATTAGAAAGTAAATTTAGAGTTTGATTGATTTTACTATTACCACTGCAAACTATGTGTTTACGGCTGGTAATAGTTACTAGCGTTTTGTAACAATAAATTTTTTAATGTACGACGTTGTATGATTTCAAATCTCTCAAGACTAAAGTATTTTTTTTTTCTTTAACGGTTGCATATGAAAATATTATTAAAAATATTTCTTTTATAAAAATATTATTTAAAAAATATAAAAAAAATAAAAAAAATAAAATTTGAAATTAAAAATTTGGATATTATAATTACAAATATATGAATATGTTTATATTCCCTAACTAGTATCATAACTTATATTTATAAACATGTTGTCTATAAAAAAACTTAATCACTAATATATGTATATAATTTCCTTAACCACTAATATATTTCCTATATTTTTCTTAACCACTAAATGTTTCCCACGTGTACATATTTTCTATTTATACATATATAAAAATCAAACAAATATTTTCTAAAATCTAGTATTTAATTTTCAGAAAAGAAACAATTTATTCAATAAAATATAATTTTAATCTAAAACTGTAATATTATAATTTAATTATATTAAATAAAAATTTTATATTTATTATAATAAATGAATTTTGATATTTTAATAAATATATATTGTGTAAAAATTATTCATTTATTATTTAACCATTTTAAAAAAAAACTTAGTCAATCAATCATAATTATTCATCAGACACAATAATTAATATCTAAGTGTTTTACTAGTCGTTTAAATTAATTAGAGAATGTTATTGGTTGTATAAACTGAAATCAATTCTTTTAGATTCAAAACATATCAATTTTTTTTTTTTTTTGTTCTCAAGATTCGACTTCTCACCACCATGATCACTCGTCTCATCAGCATTTTCTTTCTTCTCTCGCAAGTCATCACTTCCTTTGGAATCAGAGGGTTTTGCAGCATCAATATAAGACACAAGACTCGTGATCCTCGCTGGTGGGTCAGTTTTCATGTCGGCAAATTCGGTTTCTTTAGTTTTCATGTATAAGTTATATTAAACAAAAATTGAATTTTTACTAAGATCTTAAAAATATTTCTTATTAATAATAAATCAACACACACTATTATTAAAAAAAAACTTATAGTTATCATCATTTTTCCAGAAAAGCCATTGTTGCAAAATCTAAACTTTTTAGAAACCAAACTTATATCCATTCAAATAAATAATTTTCAATTCAAATAATTGTAAAAATCTATTAATGAATAACTTCGCCAAATTTTAAACATTGTTATTTACTAGATTTTTTAATTTAATTTTAAAATTATTCATTAAATAATAATAAATTTTAAAACCTGTAGAATTAAATATAAATTCACTATTAAATAATATTATTTTTAATAACCTGTAAAGCCGCAACTACCAGCTTCCACGAACTTCTCGCTCACAAGTCACAACAGCAACCTGTGGTTAAATTAGCCAGACCTTTATATTTTTGTTTCTCACGATGGCACAAATGTAATAATCTGTTTTCTGAAATTATATATACTTATTTTGCAATCTCCATTTAGCATCAATAAAATTGTTATCTGACACATTTAGCTAGATATGATCTCCATCTCATCCACTGCGTCAACCATGGTCGTTCAGTCAGTTGTACACTTTGCATCTCCCTTGCCTTCTCTCGGACTGACCCGTCCATACAAAAAGCCGTCCTTGCTCACCTCATCATGTCGTTGCTCTTCTTTGTCCCATAAGGCTGGGACTGGTGCTACTGATGTCAAACCCATGTTACCCATCTTGAAAAGGTGGCCGGAGTATATACCAAACAAGCTCCCAGACAAGAACTATGTGCGTGTATTCGACACGACGCTCCGTGACGGGGAACAATCCCCCGGTGCAGCACTTACTCCACCGCAGAAGCTAGAGATTGCCCGGCAGCTTTCCAAACTCAGAGTAGACATCATGGAAGTTGGTTTCCCTGCATCATCAGAGGAAGAGTTCGAAACCGTCAAGACCATAGCCAAGACCGTAGGGAATGAGGTTAATAATGTCTTCCGTTAATATATATATATTATAAAAGTTTTAGAGAAATATCTTAGGATAATCCTAAAATAATAAAAAAATAAAATATTGTAGAGAAATATCATAAGGTTTCAAATTTAAAAAAATAAAAATAAAATATTAAATTTTTTAAAATAAAAAGACTATTTTGATCATTTTCTTTTTTAAAAGTTATTTTTATAACAAAAACTTAAAATAATATTATTTAAGAGAATTAACCGTTTAAACTATACAGTTAACCTTTTCTATTTCAGGACATTGAGTAAAATTGGAATAATGAATATTTACATCGTTTGGTCGACGCAAATACAAAGTTTAGCATAACCATAGTTAACATTAATGTAGTGTTGTTTTGCTTAGGTGGATGAAGAAACAGGTTACGTTCCAGTTATATGCGCCCTCGCACGATGCAACCATAGAGACATCGAGGCGGTTTGGGAAGCGGTGAAGTACGCCAAGAGGCCGACAATACTAATATTCATATCTACGAGTGACATTCACATGAAGTTTAAGTTGAAAAAGACTAAAGAAGAAGTC
>MU108398.1:0-28054 GCA_012274485.2 Sinapis alba
CGCAAGCTATTCGCTCTTTACCCACCATAAAGCTAGATTTCACATGTGTGCCGTTTCTTAAAATGGAGATAACACCGCTTGTCGTTTATATTTGGTGGAAGGATTCGCTGTGCCGTTGGGACGAAGGCAAAACTTAGTAAGGACGCACTTGATTAGTCTCATCCAGGCCCGGTCTTGAGCAGATACTCAAGAAACATTTGTATGGGGCCTATAATTTTGTACACTTGAAAGCTTACAATTTATACTCATTTTTTTGTAACCAATGTTAGAATGGATCCTAATAAAACTTGTAACAGAACAGCACTTTAAACCTATTTTTAAGTTTCGTATTGGACCCGAAATATCATAGCATTACTAACAAACGAAACAGTAGTTGAGCATTGTTTTAAACAACAAGAATCCAAGAACGAACGTGGAACTTTTCCCCTCAACTTAAGAATCATACATTTGGTTGGGTAAAACCAAGTAAAAACCACATTTAAAATTGCACTTGCTTGACTTTAATCAATGAATTTGATTAGATTTAAAATATTGATTATCAAAACTACCACATTTAAAATTGCACTTGCTTGACTTTAATCCATATGAATTTGATTAGATTTAAGATATTGATTATCAAAAATTATTTTTTCGTGCAATCAATCAGTTTAGGACACACAAGTATGTTAATATATTTTGGGTCTCGACAAACTGTTGACATTTGTCGACTTAAGTATGAAGAAAATTTGAGTCACAAGTTTTCCTAATCTTACCTAGTCATGGTTTCTATATAGGAGTCATGAATTTGGATTAAATAGAATATTTAGGAGTTATCTAGAAATATATTATCTAATGGTGAGATTAGTACTTATCTAAACCTTCTATATAAGAAGATGTCAAGTTGTGATCAATCAGTTTACGACAAGTATGCTAGTATATTTGTCTCAACAAACTGTTGACTTAAGTTTGAAGAAAGATTGAGTCACAAGTTTTTCTAGTATTATGAGTCATGGTTTCTATATATGAGTCATGGATTAAGATTAGATAGAATATTTAGGAGTTCTCTAGATATATATTACCTAATAATGAAATTAATACTTATCTAAACCTTCTGTATAAGAAAATATCAAGTTGTGACATAATTTCAAACTTTATACTTTATAGTCACCTCAAATCCAAGATTTTTAAACAGCTCCAAACTTTATACATTCTTGTCACTTCAAATCCAAACCAATGGGCAAAACTTGTATCCGTATCCGTTTGATATCAGCACGACAACTTCTTTTCGGAGCCGGATTCGGATCCTCACTACTGAAACACCAGTGGTTAGCTGTTGGATGGATCGATCCAGAAGACAAATACTGCACGACCATCGATGCTTCAAGATCAGACAACCCTCTTTGGAGAACAAATTTCTTGACTTCACTCGACGATGATGATGATTCCAAGATTCATGCCTTGCACATTGAGGTTTATAGCAGAGAACCAATCTTCTTAACGAAGAAACTTCATGGCTCTATTACTGTTCCCTTGAAGGAGTTTATTGATAAGTATAAGAACCAGACTTCTTCTAGCTCTATTGTTGAGGAAACCATAAGCTATCAGCTCAGGAAACCGAACTCAAGTAAGCCTCGAGGGTTTGTTGATGTGTCGATTCGTGTATTTTCTGAAAGACAATACTTTGAAGGTTTTACTGGTAATGTCTCTGAACTGTGTGTGTAATGAGAGCAATCTACAGATTACAAAAAGACACCAACCTGGAGTTTGGGTTTGTCTTAAAGAGAATACTAATTCTTCTGTTTTTGTTCGTCTTCTTCTATTTTGCAGCAGATCTTGAAGGAGTCATCATGCTCTCTAACAACTCCGGTTATAACTCTTCAGGGCAAAACGACATGGCCGGTTCATCACAACATCCATTTGCTACATTGAACCAGCCAAACTGTTCAAACTCATTCTCAGTCCCGCCAGATAACCACCACTCCTCAATGCCTAATCCTCTAACAAACAACGCTTCCCCACAAATGCAACAACCTTACTATCCTCCTCCACCAATGCAACAACCTTACTATCCTCCTCCACAAATGCAACAACCTTGCTACCCTCCTCCACCAATGCAGCAACCTTACTATCCTTCTGCACCAATGCAGCCACCACCACCACCAGCAACTTGGAACGCAGGCTACATGCCGAGGTCGGAGAACGCTGTGAATATTCCATCATCATCGTCATCATTTGGAGGAGCAGGAACAGAATATGCAAGGACTGGACCAGGACTGGAAGCTGGTGCAGCTTTTCATGGTAGGGACTATATGTCAGGAGCAGAGCCGAACCGGAAGTTTTCGGGGCCCTACACAAAATAAAAAATAATACTTATGAATTATTTATTATTAATTTATAAATTTTGCAAGTTTCTTTGAAAAACAATAATTTCTAGTATAAAATTGATTCAGATATCAATTATACTAATATAAAATTTATCTAATATTTTCATTTCCATAAACTAATATTTTATAAATTATATTTTTATCTACTTTTCTAATTAATATTGTATACTATTATATCAAAATTTATATATACATATACAGATTTTTTTTTTAATGGGGCCCCATAAAATGGGATCCTCATTCAAATGTTTCAAATAAATATGTCCAAGCCCGACTCTCGTCAGGAGGATTCGACTTATCTCTCCCAAATATCTCCATCCTAAATGGCTCATTGATCCTCCATTTGGATCATACTCCAGAGTCCTGAATAATAATATGAAAAGTGGCAACAAGTCTTGTGGATTATCTGAAACTTTGTAGACTATATATATGTATTTGATATGATAAGAGGTCCAATTTGGTTTCGTAGGTAATTTGATTAAACTGTTAATTACTTTCTATATGGTGTTGTTAGAAAATTTTCAAAACATGATGTTTATAAGCAAACTGATGGGGATGAATCTTGACATATCGCTCTATGTATATAGTCCCAAGCAATAATAGCGCTGGTTTTTCACTCAAAGTAGCAAATGTGCGATGAATTCAATCATATGCAGTCTCACCAAATCTATTCACATAGACATTGTTATTTACAGAGCTTTGTAGAGTGGTAGGAGCATGAATCGGACTTATCTCGGCTGGTTATGTCTTTATGAAGTTGATGATATGTTCTAGCTGCCTCCTTTCACAGGATCAAAAGCTGCATATGTAGAAACCATGAGCCCATGCAAGATTCACACAAGGGAGCACTGTAGCAACCGGGGAAACAAGGTTTTGCAGAGAATTAGAGTAAGTTTGTTGTGTCAGGAGAGCTTCGTTTTCAGTGGAATGAGAATCCTCCCCAACCACTCTAACTCTAAAAGAGAAAAAAAGTGAACAATCCTCTAAACTTTGGGTTGAGTTTCCCGTAGAATTAATAACCTCATAATTAAATATTGATATTAACATATACATACACACATACACATATTAGTAACTCCAATAGGTAGATACTACCATCGGGGGTGTTCTAATATCTCAGAAATAAAAGAACAGAAATATTAAAAAAAACAAAATAGGAGAGAGACACAAAAGTATATCAAATCAGATGTTTTTAGATATCCATCAGACCTTTTCATGTCACATGTATGTTTTTTAATAGTTCAGTTTTTCTGAAAATAATAATAAATACAAAGAAAAAAATAAAGAATGTGTAATTTTGGTTAGTTAGTGAATTATGTTTTTTTTAATGAATGCAATTTCCAATTAAAATAGACCTCGAGATATAACAAGAAATACAGTATAGTATTTTGATCTTTATGAATCTGAGACTGAGTACATTCATATTCATACATGTATATTTGTACCTTTTTGTTAAATGGTTTTCATATTTGTACTTTTTCATATACGTGTATATTGTACTTTGGGGCATCAATGCACCAATATTTTAGAATATTATAAAATGCACATCTTTCTCAAAAAAAAAAAAAAACATGCACATATATAAACTCTCGACGTACATGAAGCCTAAAACGTGACGGGTTTCAGTTGATTGATTTATTTATTTCTTTGCCTACACGTAAAATGATGAAACATTTTGTCCGTAACCACCGGCCTCAACTAAAACAATTTATAAACCCTAATTCATGTATTGTTATTTATTCCATTATATTCCTTTTACCAAATGATGCTATTCTGCCTTTTCTCCTAAAGATATTGGTTAGTTAGAGATCACATGAGGCTGAGTTATCCATATATATATATATCCACTTTATACCAAAAAAAAATATATATCCACCTGCTGTGTTTCCAAATATTTATTATTGTAGACACTGCATGAACCACACAATCACCTTTGAAAACAATATTAAAATAACAGCTCGAGATCCTGGACGATATGTATTAATTTTAATTATATGCGAGTTTTTGATGATATACTTTCAAACAGTTTTTAATTGCACTTTTCTGGCATGACCGTCTATAAAAGTTAGTTCAGAATATGTATTTATTTAGGTTTAATCCGACTAGGTACTCTGTGGTTGTGAGCCAAGTATTGACCAAAAAAGGTCGTAAGCCAATTATTGATCCTGAAAATAAAGTTGTGAGCCAATTAAAAACAAATGTCAGATATGTAAAGCCAATTTATTTGACCAGTACGTTCATATATATATTTTGATAGGACTGGCTAGGTGGATTGACCGACCCTTAAGTTTTTTTTGTTCACACAGCATATTCATCTAAAGCTAAAATTGTACTCTCTAATTTGTCAAAGTCATGTTGATAATTTAACTCGCTAAAAAGTACTGTTGATTACAGTTATATTCAGGCTTGAGTTTAGCTTGCAAATGCCTTACAAATGCTTTACATTATTGTCTAAGAGATTCACGAACCAAATGGAAAATATTCAAATTTCTGCATCATATAAAATAAAAGTTGGAATTAACTCTTATACCCAGCGAAATAATCAATTCAAATGTAAAATTTTATATATTGTGTTTTTTTCTTTTTTTTTTTGAAACACCGATGATTGTCTTCTGAATATAAATATATGGTTGTTTAAGCAAGGACGGAGTAAAGTCTTTAAAAAGGACGATGTGAAGTTTTGAACCATTCATGCTCCATCTCCAGTCACTGGGAACATAAAAATTGCAAGTACAAAAGTTGCTTAGAGCATCTTTAACCCAGAGACCTTTCTTATTTATTTATTTTAAAAAAAAAAAAATTAAACCAATCGTGGACCGACACGTATCAGTGGAACCCGCGAATAATGCAAGAAACGGTTCTTATTTAGAGTTTTAGGAGCCGTCTCTTGCACTGTTCATGGGCTCCACACGTTAGTGGGGCCCGCAAATAGTGCAAAAGACCCCTTTAAAATACATGGTTAATCATGCTCTTAGTTTACAAAATACGAACAAGGCAAGAAAACAAGCTTCTCCCCATATTATGTCATTTTCAATTCCTAAAAGAAAAATTCCCTTAGATAGCCTCTTTTAGTTTGTTTGTCACAAAAATAGTTTTTAAAGAAGAAAATGACCAAAATGTTTTTTTAAAAGCTAAAAAAATCATTTATATGCATTTATACTCTTAGGGTTAACTAATTTGGACTTTAGGGTCTAGAATTAAGGGGTGGGTTTGGGGTTAGGGTTTCAAATTTCAAAAAAAAAATTTAAAAAAATCAAATTTTTTTTTAAAAAAAGTCTATTTTGGTCATTTTATTTTTTGAGAGCTATTTTTGTGACAAAAACTTAAAAGGGCTATTTAAGAGAATTGTCCATCCTAAAAACAAGAGTACACTTGTTTAAGACAAAGGAAAAAGACCATCATAACGGTATCTATAACTTCAGGTCTATAGATCCTTGGAAGAAAGCTTGTAAATATGACTATACCTTCGAATACAACACTAGCTAGTGAGTAATTGATAGATTGTTTGACATCAAACTCTAAACCATAAGGTTATCACTCTAGAGAGGTAAGAAAGTGCAAATCTGTATTCAATTCAATGTCACTTTTGCACTTATGACAAACGTCTCTAAAGTGCCAATATGTTCGGACATGTTAACATATCATGAGAAACTGAATCATATAAAACGAGAATGTTAACATATCATGAGAAACTGAATCATATAAAAAGAGAAGGAGCTCCCTTCAGTCCAAACACAGATAAAGAGGGATGAAAAACATCTCCCGCATCATTCATACAGTCACTGTGGCTTAAATTTTTAATCTTTGTACCACAAGTATTTGAATGGATGAGTCGGCAGATATTTCTACTCCCTTCTTGTTCTATCCATGGTTGGGCTGAAAGAATCTCCTTCTATATCTATCTTGGTATAGTTCCATACATATATACACTTGAAACACTAAAGGGTAAGATTTATATAAAAGCATTTTGGGTTCAATTGATTATAAAGAAGAATACATAGGCATATGAGATGTTGTGTCAAACACATGCACTTACATGTTGTTTATAAGGAACCATCGATCGACAAAAAAAAACATGTGGCCAAGACATCTGCCTATGTATATATATTTGTACATTGAAATGGTATTTGCATAATTGCATGTATTTATAAATGCATCAACAGTGCATAGAATGCCAACTATAATCTAATTATATATGTATATATAATTAACTTACAAGGCTTGGATGCTAAGATTTATGTTTGAAACTTCACAGGAAGAAGGACGTTTTACTTTACAAGAAAGACTACTGATGAGTCTTGTCAAGAAGAAGCTACCAAGAGAGGACAGAAGACGAACTGTTCATCAGACATTGAAATCATAAAATATTATTAATGCTTTTTTTTTAAAAAAAAATACAATTGGTTTTTGAATGATGTAAGCTATGTGTGCATAAGGCTGGGCATTTTATCCGTTAAATTTGATTCGATTCGTTATTCGTTTTGATTCGATCCAAAAATTCCGAATATCCGTAAACTTTCGAAGCAAAGCAAATACTAAAAATCGATATCCGTTAAAATCGAAACAAATCACAAATATTAAAATTTTAGGAAACGGATATCCGCTCCGATCCGGCAATATATAAATACATGTATATCTTGATTATATTTAAAGTTTTAAATGTATAAAATTATATAATTATTATTCTAACATATAATTTGACAAATTTTATTTATATTATTACTTATATAAAAGTATTACATAAAAAACTAACATAGTATAACTTTTGTCTTAAGTTTTGTGCTATTATGATTATTAACTAAGTTTAAAAAACTTACAAAATATGTAGATTCACTACTTCTTTTAATTTTTATTTTATATATTATGCTAAAGAAATACTTTACAAAATAAATTTGTATCAAATCTATACTATTATTTGCGAAGTGATTTTTCACAACGGAGCTCTTACGTTGAAAGTTAGAGTGGTTAATATCATTTATACCCTTAATGAATTTTTATTAAAAATACCTAAAAATAAAAAAAACGAATTTCAAATTTAATTAATTAAATAATTGATTAAAATTGACAATGATAAGAATTATCCAAAATCTAGAAATACATTTTAAAATTAAACAATAATTCTTATATATTTTGTTATTATCTGAAAAATGTGTTAATTAAAATTACAAATTCAAAATCAAAAAATACAAAACTAAATATTATTTATGTAAAATTAAGTACATTATTTGCGAAGTGATTTTTATAATTCTTATATATTTTTTTATTATCTGAAAAATGTGTTAATTAAAATTACAAATTCAAAATCAGAAAATACAAAACTAAATATTATTTATGTAAAATTAAGTACATTATTTTCGAATTGATTTTTTGCAACGGAGCTCTCACGTTGAAAGTTAGAGTGGTTAATATCATTTATACCGTTAATGAATTTTTATTAAAAATACCTAAAATAAAAAAACGAATTTCAAATTTAATTAATTAAATAATTGATTAAAATTGACAATAATAAGAATTATCCAAAATCTAGAAATATATTTTAAAATTAAACAATAATTCATATATATATTTTTTATTATCTGAAAAATGTGTTAATTAAAATTTACAAATTCAAAATCAGAAAATACAAAACTAAATATTATTCAAGTAAAATTCTTAATTTTACATAACTGAAAATAAATATTGAATGATTTTAAAAATTTATTTATTAATAATGAATATAGTATAAGTAAAATTTTTAAAAAATTATATTATGTAAGAAATTTTCAAATGAAAACATAAATAATAATTTATCATTATAATTTTTAATTAATAATATAAGTATTAATATATAATTATATAAAAATACCTAAAAATAAAAAAACGAATTTCAAATTTAATTAATTAAATAATTGATTAAAATTGACAATAAGAATTATCCAAAATCTAGAAATATATTTTAAAATTAAACAATAATTCCTATATATATTTTTTATTATCTGAAAAATGTGTTAATTAAAATTTAAAAATTCAAAATCAGAAAATACAAAACTAAATATTATTCAAGTAAAATTCTTAATTTTACATAACTGAAAATAAATATTGAATGATTTTAAAATTTTATTTATTAATAATGAATATAGTATAAGTAAAATTTTTAAAAAATTATATTATGTAAGAAATTTTCAAATGAAAACATAAATAATAATTTATCATTATAATTTTTAATTAATAATATAAGTATTAATAAATAATTATAAACGCTTAAGCCCGCATGTGCGGGCAAAACACCTAGTTTTTAAGATTATTTGTATAAATCAAGACGGATGAGATATCCGTAAATATTCGTAAATATCCGCAAATATCTATTTATTTTTCGGATATCCGTTTTTCAGGATATCCGTATTTTTCCGAAGCAAAGCAAATCGGAAAATTAGATATCCGTAACATACGAAGCAAATCACAAATACCTTCAAAAATCTGGATATCCGATCCGTGCCCAGCCCTATGTGTGCATATGAGCAGTTTTCATAATAATAACGAAACAACATTAATAATAACCACTTGAGTAAATATATACATAAGGCAGACGACATGTCTCCAAAACATGTGCGAAAAGATTCCACCGTAGTCATTGCAGAGCATAATAACATAAAACAAATATACAGAACAACTAGTTAAACAACATAATTTTGTTTGACCACTTGGTAGTTACAAGCTTTGGACCAAGAGTTATTCAATTTTCTCATGAGATCCTCAGTTTCTGGAGAGTTTGTGCAAGAGATTAGAATCCAAAATCATAGAGAAGATACTGTTTTCAAATAGGGTGTCGTAAACAAGAAAACTCTTATCAGGATTTAGAAAAAAAATATATCAGTCATGCATAATATGTGTCTTTAGTGACAAAATCATGATATAGACAGAGGAAAAAGCCCTAAACACACGGAAGTGCAAAAGAGCCTATACTTTTTTTTTTTGCTTGTGGGCTAGAAGAAAGAGATATTGGATCTAAAAGAAGTCGTAGATGTAGTAGAAGATCCTAAGACGAGGCAAAGAAAACCCTAAAACCGGAAAAAAAATAAGAGATCTCAAGCAAATCAGCAAAACTAATGATATATGTGATGATAAGAAAACCCTTACAATGGATCTTGAGATTTCATGACCAGCTCAGATTTTTGGAGCTGTCTTGAAACCCTAGCGCTATCTCTCTTTTTGAAACTTTTTTCAGGTAGTGCTGAAACTATGGTGACGAACAGTAACTTATAGAAAAAGAGAAGTAGGTGGATATAACCAGTACTAGTAACTAGCTAGGTATTAGCAAGTAGTGTTTCAAAGAAGTGACAAACAAAAGAGATGGTGATGGTATGATGAATGATGATGATGGTGGTGACGTTGGGTCATTGTCTTCATGTGAGTCAGGGAAGGCTCTTCATATCTCACATACGTACATGATAATATATGTCATATAAAAAAAGAGATGGCGACTTGTATATAATTTCGTATTGTTTTTCAGGATTCAAATTTTTCAGGTTTTTTAAGGTTCTTTAGTTTTCTATTTGGATCACATTTAATGAGCGCTGGAAGAGCTTGAGAATTTAGATAATGTTCTTTTTAGTACTTAGTCTTTTTTATTCGATTTCTTATTTATTTTAAGTTTAGATTAACGAGTGGACCAGACATGAAACATCTAGAAATCATATTATTGTATACTGAGGATGATTAGTGTATCTATTATATAACTGGTCCCCAAAAATAATGCTATCGTTGTCTTTATGCATTCAAGAATCTCGCAAGCTCGTGAACACACATTTCTCCAACTAAAAAATATATAAACACCCCAAATATTGAATACTTCAAATTTAGTCAAAAATTATACTCCATTAAATACTGAATATGTTTTGGAAGCATTCAAATTTCAAAAGTTTCCATTAGTGTGGAGTAATTGATTTCTTGCATTTAAACATAAAATACTAAAAAAACTCTGATTCTTGCAAATAAAAATTATGTGATATATATGTAACCTTCTATTTACTATATATATTTTTAATATATATTTTAATAAACTATATATGAAAAGCAGCTCCATATATTCTAACTTATAAATTTAAAACTTTAGAATCCCAAATATTTTACTCACTCCTAATTATACTTGTGAAACTGCAAATTCTACTATCAAGAGCTAATCAAGTTATTTACAAAAATAGTCATGTTGGTTAATCTGATTGATAAATAACTAATAATTAATAATAACATTTCAAATACATTCTTTTTGTAGTGAATCATCTTAACCAATTCATAGATTATGCCATAAGAAAGATAATGTAACTGGTCGATGGCATGATACTACAAACAAACTTTAGACGACCTCTCATAAAGTCACATATCAATATATCATCCACATGATTGTGTAAAGATTCACTTATTATTGTTATTTATAAGATTCTTGATCGTCACATATAGTTACTTAGGTAAAAAAGTAAAGCAGCATACAAAGTTTCATGATCTCAGTGAACCAAAAAGATATAAGTGGGTGTGCGATTCACACAGGATTGATCCCAATTCAGATATAAAAAGATTAGTAAGCCCTCCTTCCTCTCGGAGCGGGACCACCATAGTCTGAGTTTAAACAGCCACAAGAAGAAGCTTTAAAATGACGAATTTACCCCCTGTCAATCTGTCATCTGACCCGACCAGAGTAGCAGTGGGCATGGAGTTTTTGAACTTTCTTACACTCTGTGGGTCCTTCGTGTTGTGCTTGTTTCTTCGTTCAAGAAGACCCGGTGAGTAAAAAAGTCCTCCAACCCGACCCGACCCGACCCGGGTCTATAGGTCTACTATGACTAGCCTAGGACTGAATGTAGCACATTATAGCTGTTATGAGTTGGTTAGATAGTTGGTGAATGGGAAGGAATAATAGGACTGTGATAAGCTTCCAAGATGTTTAGCCGCTCAGCTATTAGCTATAAGTCTACTATATATATCTATGTTTAGGGCTTAATGTGACAGATTTGTGAGTTGATTAGAGAGTACAAGTTAGCAAGCGTAAGGTTTATGAGGATGTGAGGTTTTGGTTGGGCATTAGGTTGTGAGTGGTGTGACTCTCATTCATAGATCTTTTGGTTTGTTTCCTCAGTAATGGACATGAAGCTTTTGGCTGTGAACATTCCATGGTCCTGACCAACGGTTATTTTTCAATTGGCGATGAAGAAGGGTGCAACGTCGGTGGTTACTTAATCTCTGAGTTAAGAGAAGCCATGGCAGCAACTAAGGAGTTTGATAATCTTGACAGAATCGAAGAGGAAGAAGACGCTGAAAGAGAACTTCAAAAAGCTGAAAGAAAGCACCGTGAAGAGACCGAGAAGCTCGAAAAAGAGAGTTCTTAAAATTCGTTTATTTTCTTACATCTCCAATATCTCATCAGTGGATATAATAAAACGTAACATACATGGCTATATATATATGTAGGTTCCCTCTCTTGAGAATGAAAAGAATGTACCAGATGTTTCTATGAATCAGAATCTGATCATCACACATTGCACATCAAACGGTCTCAATCTGTTTGTGTTTGCTTCCAATGGAGGCATACCATCATCACTCAAAACTAGATGCCTGGTGATGAAGCTTCTGGGTCAGTGATTTGGTCTGCAGGTGAAGAGCTTTCAGGTCTTGCTCATTTCGCAAGTATAAAGTTTCTGAGCTCTTAAGCTCAACAATCTAAATCATCATTATACTTTGTGGAAATAACAACGTACACTTAAAAGCAAAATGGGTTCTCTTTTCTGATAAGTTGGGAGTGTATGCTTTCTCTTGTGTTATAACATTTGAGAAGACAAAAGGTCTACATGATGAAACCACAAAGCCCCAGAAAAGAACAAAAACTTATTCAGCTTAACAAACTTAGAAACTGGAAAAAAAAAACTCTCAATTTGTCTTGGCTCTTTGGTGATCTCTCAGTTCTCTTCAGTCGCGGGTTTATCAATGAATGTCTTCTTTATCCAATCAAATGGCTGTGATGATAAAAAGATTCATGTCAGATACAAAACAAAATGAGATTCGAAAGAAAAAACGTCAAGAGCTCAAGGGACTAATCTATTCATAACACCAAATTACAGACTGAACAGATAGGTACAATAATGGACGTAATACTTAATACATAATCCGTAAATTTCCAAACTTTCACAGAAAAATCAAAACAACAAGTAAACTACTTCATGACTAAGCGAAGCTAAAGGATTGTATAGCCTGGAAGCGAAGCATACAAAAAAGGGGACATGCTAATCTGAATGAAATGGAAATAAAAACTGGGCATGACCTTCATGAACAAAGAGAGACGAAGAAGATTAGAGAAAAACTTCACAAGCACATTGTCAGTGTCAGTTCTAATCTCTTCATAAGAGCAAACTATAGACAGAGAGCACATTGTCAGTGTCAGTACGAAAGATAATGGATGTAATCTTCAACATAATGATCAGTAAATTTCCAAACTTTCACAGAAAGATCGAAACAACAAGTAAACTAGTTCATGTCTCAGTCTGAAATGAGTGCGATTCTATCCTCCTAAAGACGTGACTAAACGAAGCTAAGGATTGCATAACCTACAAGCAAAGAATACGAATTACAAAACAGGGGACACACTAATCTGAAATGCATTTATATTGGTGCCCATAAAGTTACCGCCTTTATGAATAACATGTAACTAAAACGATGCAAGTAACAATTTTGAAAGCGTTCATGCATCACCCACTAATTAAATCATCGTTCTCCGTCCGAATCAAGCCAGCAATTTCACAACAGATCCCAGATCAGGAATCGAATCCGTGAAACCCAATTCTAAAAGAAAGCGAGAGCTATGAATCTACGGGAAGAGATCCAGAGAAAGAGGCTTACTTGTACGACCCAGATAGCGCCGGCTGCGGCGGCGATACCCCATCCCGCGGCGGCTTGGATATCCACCGATTGGATCTTTGGCTTCAAGGACTTGAGCGCACCTCCTCCTCCTGGCATAACTGCTTCGATCTCTCTCGGTCTCTAGTTTTCCTATCGAATCGACTTTTTAGCCCCACAAAGATCCTTAAAACGAAATGACGATAATCAATGAAGACGAATGTTTCGCCATTAAAAGGGATTTCTTTAGACCTAGTCAAACGCTACTTTCTACACTGCGTGCTGTCCTACGTGTAGAAACTTAAACAACGTGACGTTTTATACTTTTCGTTGACCTTTCACTTTCAGGCCGGGTTTATATATATATATATGTTCGAATTCTGTTAATAATACTTCAATTTCGAGTCTACTATGAATGTATAACTCTATTTAACTCAATACATTATTTTGAGTTTATTTTGTTTTTTACATACTTTTAAATGTTATACCAAAATAAAAGTTGAATGAGTATTTTATGTACTAAGTTTTATATACTTATTTTATAGACTAATTCAGTTTTTTGGATTGAAATTTTTAGAGTTGGATTAATATTACTTCGAATTCATGTATATTTCCTACCACTTTGATCCATTCAGTTGTTTTTTACAGCTAGTTCGAATACAAATTCAAGTTTTTGGGTTCGGTTTAGTTTGTATCTTGGTTATTGCCCATTCCTATATTTTGTTCTTCAAATTGACCCCTAAAGCAATCAATATATCAAAAGAAAAGCTAAACCAGCTCTCATGGAGAGACCAGCATTCGCTTATAAGAACCTCAAAAGGAGCTATCATTATCCAAACAACCAACAATCAAAAACATCATTCTATATTGAAGAACCAAGTTTCTCATTGCTCTTTCTTGGACTATCAGGTTTAGTAGCGGGTCGACGACCCTTGTCAGGACCACCAATCACGCCCCATTCCTCAAACTGCGTTTGTCTAGCTCTCGCCCTTTCTTTCTCTTCTTCAGACTTCTTGGAGTAACAGTAAGGACAAGAAACACCATACTCATAATCTGGAGCTTCCATGTCTTCATCACTTATAGGCTGCTTGCATCCGTAGCAGAGTTTATGTGTTCCTTGAGCTAAACCATGTTCTACAGATACACGCTTGTCGAACACAAAGCATTCCCCTTCCCATAAACTCTCTGTTTTAGGGACTTCTTCTAGGTACTTCAATATCCCACCTTTTAGATGATACACCTGATAAAGAAAATGTTGATTACCTCTGAAACCAAAGCTCAATGGTTAGATGTTTTATAAGGTTATACCTCTTCGAAACCTTGGCTCAGAAGTAAGCTTGATGCTTTCTCACACCTGATTCCTCCTGTGCAGTACATTGCAATCCGTGGCAGCGTCTTTGGCTTCTCAGCTTTATCTTCTTTCTCCACAACTCCTTCCGTTTTGTTGCCTTGTTGCTTCAACGCAAACTGATCCTCCACCCATGATGGGAAGTGCCTGAAAGCTGTAGTACATGGATCAACCGCTCCTTTAAACTTCCCAATTCTAGTCTCATAAGTATTGCGCACATCTATCACTACCTGAAACGCAACAAGTAGTCTGACATTTACAAAGATAAGAGTGACTCTTAAGTAACATTCCACCAATAGTATACAAAGACACCAAAGTGATTGCTTCCAAAGTGTATAACAGTTCTATCAAATCTTATCCAAGTTTCACATAGATCTTGACTGAATCTTGCTAGCAAGATAGTTGAAAAGAGATCTCACAGTTTCTGGATCACTGATCAGTTCATTCCATTCTTCAGGGCTCACATAAGTTCCAACTCTTTCAATTGGTGACACACTCGGCATTCCAAGCGTAACAATCTACAGAAATTAACAAAAGCAAACAACTCTTGACAATCTACAAACACTCCATCCAGCCTACAAAAACTTCAAGAGAACGAGAGTGTTACCTCTTTCTTGAGTTTGACCCTAACATGGTCCCATCTAAACGGAGCATCTTCACCAGGTGCAAGAGGAGAGCTACTACTATGCCCATGGTGTATAGCTTCTTGTTCAGGACTCACAGGTGTCTCCACTTGCCTCAAACCATTCAAACGAACATCTCTCTGTATAAACGCCAACACTGTCTCCACTGACTCACGACTCCCACAGATACTTCCGTTGATTCCTTCTGGTGCAAGAATGATTCCTCCTGAAACACGCTGGTCATACAAAACACAGATTGATAAAATAAAAAAGACTTGAACTTTTGTACCGGAAACAAGATAAAGATCGAAGCTTTGATTGAGATTAGATGAAACGGTGTTACCAGTTCTTCGCAGAGATCCTTGAGAGGCTTCCTGAGATCAGCATGGTCAGGAAAATCAGCGAACTTGTAGAATGAAACGACAACAAGAGAGCTTATGTCCGAACCGATAGCTTCTTGTCTGCTCGACAAGCATTGAGAGTTAGTAGCCATGTTCTGTCGGATAGCTCCAGCGTTCGAAAAAGCCACCGTGGATTTTAGAGAAGGAGGAGAGGAGGAGGAAGAGGAGAGGTTATGGGGTTGTGATTGAGGGAATAGTAACTCAGGTTTGGAGTTTCCAACGGTTGAGCTTGAGTTTGCGCCGACGCCGGAGAAGTTAGAGTGAAGTGGTGGTGGTGATGGGAGCATCCTAGCGGCGGCGAGGGACGGGGGAAATCTCCAATGGCAAAACCGGAGCATTGGGATTCCAAAATCTAAAGTTAATTCTGTGGGTTTAACTAAACCGTAGTTTACCAAAACGTTTATGGGCCGATGCACGTGGCCCATAACATTTGTCAAGCAAAACTAACAATTTCTTCTTCTTACAACCATCTGTTTTTTTCATTAACGAGAACTGGGTCAAACTTACAACATTGGACTAAGAGCATGTCTAATGGTTAGAGCCCTTGATGGATTCTAATGATTAGTTTAATTGTTAATTGTGTATTTTTTAAAATTTAGAACCCTTGTTAATGTAATTAGTTTTGTTAAGGTCCAATGGAAGAACCTCTATGAGGTTCTTAATTTTTTTTTACTTGGATTACAAACAACAAACAAGAAGTTTTTCTTTTCAAGTAACAAAAGAAACAAAGTATATTCTTCATAAAAATAGAGAGAGGCTTTAAAATGAAATAAACAGAGCAAAAACAAAATAGAGTTTCAAGAATGGGGGAAAACAACTTGTTCCGATCATCTCCTCCACCTGAGAAATAACCAGCTCACCAATCCCTCACCGAGTCAGCTGTACAGGAATGTATGAGCAACATCAACACTGTCATATCAAATGGACTTCTTCTTTCTCTTCCTCCGAAGAGTTCCTCTTCTCCACCAACAGTCGTCACGAAGCAGGGGAGTTCGTTAAAGCCGTTAAACATTTGCAAAGCACCATGCACCGTTTGGTTGCCGTTAACGCGTCCTCTGAGAAGCTTGTGCACCGCTCACACTTAAGTCTATTTAATTCTCAACCTAAACAAATGTCTAACATGCATTAAACGCAAAATGTACTAACCTCTTGCATTAACATTTCCATAAACTAATGATGGTTTGGAGGTAGCAGATGATACTCCTTTGCATTAACGTTTCCACCTTTATCTTGAGACTGCAAGAGAAACAATGATCAATTTGATGCCATATCTGTCTCTCAAGATCATGAGAGTCACGTTCGATAAGTATTTGGTGTCGTCGCCAAGCTTCTGAACAACGTTTGATGCGTCAATCATGTTTACATGCCCTCTTCCTGCTACCTTAGCACAGAATTATCGAGTTAAAGACAAAGACCAAACCTTTACAAATCCAACAGAGAGATGAAGTCAATTATGCTGTGACAGATTCTCTAATTTCACTAACATTTAAATACATATAAACCGAAATTGATGAACAAAACACAAACCCTAATCAATAAACACTGCAGCAGACACAGAACAGAGAAAGAGAGAGACACTGCAGGAGATTAATCACTATTCTGTGCAGGAGATTAATCACTATTCTGCAGGAGATAAACAAAACACAAACCCTAATCAATAAACACTGCAAGAGATTAATCAATATTCTGCGAAATTAAAGAACAGAGAGAGAGAGATGAAACAGAGCAGGTCATACCAAGAGGGGGTTTTGGTGATTGCGTCATTGTCATCCCTGGTTGTTGATGATGATGATTGATGTTTCTGGATTTTTGTCTTCTCCAATTGCTCATTATAACCCCAAAAAAAGATTGATTTTTTAGAAGAAAGAAACCCACAATCTGAACCTGCGTTTTGTTCTGTCTCTCGCTTGAAGATGGAGGCTCCAACTGGTAACCACTAAAGGAACATAAGGAATAAGAAGGAAAAGAATGAAGAGGAATAAAATTAAAGGAATTTTTTTTACTTATGTTCCTTTGCAAATTTGATAAGGAATAAATGTAGTTTATTTTTCCTTAAATGTAGAGGAATGTTAAGGAATCATAGGTAACAAATTTTCCTTGTAAATGATACGAATTATAAGGAATGTTAAGGAATTGATTATTCCCTCCTAATTCCTTGGTCACCATTTAGAGCCGGAGTCTTCGAGAATGGAGGAAAAAAACCAAATGAATTTCGAAGCGACAAAGGAAGAGAGAGAGAGTCATTATTGAGGTTGTCCAATATAAAACTGACACGTAAGAGTTCCTTACCATCTCTTAAAAGCCCATATTAGACAGAGGTTCTGTACTTTTTTTTCCTTTTTCATTTATTTTTTGTTGTCATTGCTTTAAAACTTATACTAAGAACCTCCCAATGGAGGTGGTCTAAGACCCCAAATGAAAATATACTAACTGCAGAGAATGATTAATATAGTTATACTAATGGAAATCACAACAGCTAAGAACATTTCCAACCCAACTGCATAACTGTATTTTGCAGTAAATTATGTAGTGGGGTTGGAGATGCTCTAAGTCGAATAGTCAAACCCAAGCTTATCAATTACTTCCTCCCTTGAAAACATCTCGTCTGCAAGATGATGAATAAGCTGACCATCCATGTGAAGCAACCCTTGCGTTGAAATCAGAAACCCTGAATGCCTCTTCGACACTCAACTCCGGTGGTCTTGTGAAATGGAACAACTCATATGCATAAACTGGAGCTAAAAGATTCCTTAAGTACTCCTCAGTGAAGTGAACCAACTTAACTCCATTGAACGCTTCTTCAGTCCCTAAAATGGAACCCAATCCACTTTCCAGCAGTTCAGAACTGAAATCAACGATGAACTGTTTTGTTTCTCCTTGGTATTGGCATCCCACCAACTTAGTAAAATGCCATTTTGGTTTATTCTGAAGCTTCAAACACATATATGTGTCTCTCGCAGCCTTATCCACCCAATAAACAACTAAGAAACTCGACATTCTTTCTAATCCATCAGCTTGCCGATGGAGGTCTCGGTAATGAGACTAAGTCGAGGTCTCATATAGCTTAATGGTTATTTTGCTTTCTGCAACTAGCTAAGCTTTAATCATGTACTTATAAATTAAGATTAGACCTTTATTACCTTGGAGAGTCTTTTTAAATATTTTTTGTGGCTTTCTACGACACCAATGATTTCATTAGCTTCTTAGATACTTGGATTTGATTCTTCAAAATCATATATATCCTTGTATCACTATTGATTAATAAAGATTCACATACTTATAAAGAAAAAAGTTAGGATATCTTTATTGAGGAGAAACTCTCCTGAGTTTCTAAACAAAACAAAAATCCTTTAAAATACTAACCAGTAAAAAAATTCTAGATGACTTATTATATTATTTTGCTTTTATGAGACTCATGTTAGTGATTATCTTTTCGGACGACCAAAACATAAAATCTAATAAAATACTTAAATATACGGAAAATAAGTAAAATAAATGGTCATTGTTTCGATTCAAAAATTACATCCATGAGTGATATGCCATATGAATAATTGGAACACAGTTGATATTAAGCATGATGGGGAAATGGAGATATGATATCAACGAATTTAGTAAGAAACTGTAAAATCGTGATTCATGTTGAATCGTTACGGGAACTAAATTTTTACGTTTAGCGGTTCGTCTATTCCGGCCATTCCGTACTTTTTTTTATCTTTTTGACCGTTTATTCACTCCATAATGTTGTCAACTGGAACCAATAAACAAAGACAAAATTAAGTTTTTGAAACATTATATGTTGTATGTAAAGTTAATTAACAGCGTACTACGTATATGGTTGCATGTTTATTTGATTAAAGAAAGTTCAAATTGGTTAAGTACTGTTTCTAAACCTTGTATTGACACATATAACGATCGGGTAGACTAAGTATCTCAGGTGTAGTTGATAACTTTTATTTTTTTTATAGTCGGCACAACTAGAATATACATACGCATAAACAACCACCTGCTTTTTAATATGTTCTGGGAGTCATGTCTTGTAATTTAGGAGTCCCTTTTCCATTTAAAGACCTTTTGGATCTATATGCAGACACAATGGTTGAGTATAAACAACTAGCTGATAGGTGTGTGTGTGACTGTATGTGTTAGTAATTTCTATAACTCTTAACGATAAAAGTTAAGTTCAGATTTAGTACTGAAAAAGCATAAGCAATAAAAGAACCGGTAGCTAGCAAAATATAATTAAAAGAAGAAACTAAAGACATGCACCTCTACGCATAGCCAGATCTCGGAGCAGCCAGATGAAACATAGATTTCGGCCCCAAAATTTTTTAAAAAAATTTATATAGATAAAAACTTTAAATTATGAAAAAAATAATATAAACATTCTTTAAAAAATGTTTAAGGTCCCTGGAATCTCAGATCCGACCATGCGGGCTCTACGTACATTTAAAGGCAAAATCATTAGGTTACTCACAATTTGGTTGATGCAGAAGAAAAAAAATAGTTTTGGATTTGGGTAGTGATCGCTAAATGGTATTTAATTTGGTTCGTAACAATTACATTAACATTTCAAACTCAAGAGGCTGCCGTACGTACAGTGCCATGGTCCTAAATTTTATGAGGCCCCATACAGATTTAGATATAATATTTTTATATTTTTAAAATAAATTAAATAATTTTTTATTACAATAATTTTAAATTTTAAAGAAACAAAGAATAATTAAAATAATTTCTAAGAACATATAGATATTTTATAGTTTAATTATTTTTCTGATAAAATCTTTTTGTTATGTGTATTTTGTTATTTTATTTTTAATAAATATGTAAAAATAATTATTTTATAAATATTTTAACATATTGCGGAGTCCATTCAAATGCATCATAAGAATATCCTCAGGCTCGGCACTGCGTGCGTACATATAAGGCTAGTGGGGACGAATTAAGACATAAAACAAAAATATTAGTGCATAAAATGATAATGGCTATATAACTATGAGTTGGGTCTAGTTGAATTATTGACGGGATTATACCATTTTATAACTTTTATTGCTGTTGTATTTTAATATTGAAACAATATAAAATTGTTGGTCCAAATCCAGAAGTGGCCTTTACAATCTTTTTCTTTCTTTTGGCTTGATGCTTGATTAATTACTCTTTTTTTTGCAACTCTTAATTAATTATTCTTAATATAAAAAATTATCCGATTGGATATTTGCAAGAGATAAGATTCAACTTACACATTAAAAAGTTATGTTCCATTTAATTTCATTAAAACATCTTTAGGCTCTTGACAGATCATTATCCAGATTCCAGAGTGGCTTTTAACGGTGTGTAGCAGTCCTTTAATCGAGGCATCTTGATTAACTAATTATAGTACAACGCAGCTTAAGAGTAGTACACTAGACACAAAAATTGACATATATTTTATAACCATTTGTCATTTGTCAAGAAAACTTCCCTAATCACCGTTGACCTTTCTCACATCATCGCGGAAAGAAAACAATGTTTTAGCTGTTTTAAATTGATGTTTTAAAGTCATAAACATTTAAATATAACCAGTGTCTTGATATTACAATCTGTCACTCTCTACATGATTAATAAGTTGAGATATAAAAAGAGATGGCAAGGTTGAATGAGATACTTTTTCTCAAAAAAAAAGGTTGAATGAGATATAACGAAGAAGTAAAAAACGAAGAAGTGAAATGGTTGCTTGGACATCTATAAATATACGTAAAACGAATAAATTCAATTTAGCAAGTTTTTGAAAAGTTTGAAAATACTTATAAATATAATTGAAAAGGTGTGTATGTGAGACAACTCTAGGAATTAATAAGCAACACATGGATTTGACAGACTTGTGGAATTTGATTTGCGAGTGGATTGTGGACTTAATTTATTGTGACTCGGAGGAGTGCTCAGTGGCACCTGCCCCCTCAGTGCCCTCATAATATCTTAATCACAAATCAAATTTTCAAACAAATATATCTACCTTTAACTATTTAATTTTGTTTTACACATCAAGAAAATATTCTAACTCAACTAGATCTTTGGTATTTTTACTCCAAACCAAAGTACCAATTTAAACTTAAACCAAAAAATCAAACCAGATCCAAATCGTTATACAAGAATATCTGAACGGAATATATGAGTTTAGTATTTTGGGGTATGGATATAATTCGAACCGAACCGAAATCCAAACTAGAATCCAAAGATATTCAAAATTAGTTAAATATATTAATCTATTTATATATGTTAAGGTAATTTAGATATTTTATAGTATTCTAAAGACTTTTGTAATTTATTTTATTTATCATTTTAAATACTTTTCAATTATTTTAAATAGTTAACTAATTTTTAATTAGTTTTGTGAATAATTTATATATTTTAAGTTTTTTTGTCATTTTTCAAGTTTAAAAAATATATTTTTGGACGATTTCAGAGATTGACTACAATCCGATCCAAACTGAACCCGGAAGGAACTAAACCAAACCCAATCTGATAATTACTAAAACTCGAAAGAGACTTATCAGTATAATATTAAAAATTCAAAAATCCAAATCAACCGAACTAAATTCAACAGGGCATCCGAACGTCCATGCTTAAACTCAACTAAGCAAAATAACCCAGTTTATATTACTGTTTAGGTATTACGAAGAACGAAATTATTACCATAAAACAAATCAAAATGAAATATTTGCAATGGTCTTACTATTTATTTAATTTAGTAGAATGTTACTTTTATGGTTTTAAAAGTGGTGACTTCTACAAACATTTCAATAGTTATCGGAAAAAGATCAATTATAACCTCAACACTTTTTGTCGTGCTTTTTCCTATTTAAATTTTGATATTACGCCAATTTCATCCTAAACTAACTTTTAATTTAAATAAAATATTTGAAATATCAAATTCAAACCAAAATCAATTTTGATAAAATAATGGTTGTCAATCATCTACAAGTATCAAAAAATCAAAATATATTAAAATAACTCAAGAACACTACAAAATATTAAAGTCAAAAATATATACATAGTCAAAATATACCCAAAATCTGTTACAAACTATATATATCTAACATCCCCAAATTATATCCAAAAAGCAAGACTATTTCTGAAACCCTAAAATAAATTTTCTTATAAAATAAAAAATATAATGTAATGTATAAAAATATCTAAAAAATATACTTTTTATTATTATTTAGGTAAACGGTCAGTTTTCGATTCAGAACAAGAATATAAATGATATCCAAAATTCTGAGAGTACATGACTTAGGTTCATATATGGTTATTTTATTAGATCAAATACATAAATATAATACAAACTATTACTTAATTTTTGGTATCACAATATATTTTAAAATCTCAAGTTTTTATTTTATTAGATTTTTGGTATATTTGGAGTTTTGGATATATTTTTGATACTTAATATATTTAAATTTCTGATTATTTGATATATTTTTTGGATATTTATAGATTCTATAGGTTTCAAGTATATTTTTGAGTTTTCTAGTATTTATAATTTTTCTCAGATCTTTGACTATACTTTTAGGTTTTATTTTTGGATTTTATGTATTTTAGGTTTTTCAAATTTTAGAATATTTTTAAAATATTTGGTACATTTTTGAGTTTTTGGGTAATTTTCAGAAAAATGTACATGTGACATTTGATTCATCAAAAATTAGACACATACCATTTAACTTTGCAAAATGTGTATATGTTACATTTTTGACTTATCATGGTTGACCAACATATTTTAGTTAAAGTTAATTTCTGACTGAATTTGATAGTTCATGTACTTTATTTGAAGGGAAATTGTTAAAAATATTTCAAGTTAAGTATTACTTTTTAAAAATATCCTCAATCAAAAATATATTTATATTTAAGTTTTAAAATTTAGTGATTATTGTTTAGAGTTTAGTATTAAAGAGGTGGGATTGAGTTTATAAATATTTTATTAATATTTAAAAAGTTTAGCTTAATATATTTTTATCCCTAAATTTATGAAAATAATTATTTATTAATAGAAATTTGAAAATTAATATCAAAATTGTGGTATAATTAAAAAAATTCTAATTTAAAATAAATGTTATATAGTTAGGGATAAAATTGACACGACAACAAAATTTAGGCAGGGAAAAACATGACAAAAGTTATTGAAGTTGGAATTGACCATTTTCCGATAGTTATCTGTAAATAGTTAACTCCGACATTTTTATTTTGTCTACAATTCGTATATGTTTATTAATAAATTCATATGTACTGCCAAAATGATCAGAACCAAGCAAGCAGAAGGGTGACATAAGGTGTGACTTGTAATTTGTGATTTGTAGCCTTCAAAGCTCTCTTTTTACCAAAATGATCCAAAACAATTTTTAACGAGTTCTACAAATATTTTAATAAAAATAAAATAAGAAAGATTTATTACACTGAGATTGATCTTGATTACTACTTTTAGATCCGAACAAAGCGGTCTCACCACAGCTGATATATTCGTATTATAACATTTAGGTTTAGTAGTTAATCTATCCATTACAAAATTTAAAGGTTCAAACCATGAGAATATTCGTGGGTTTCGTAATGAATCCTTCTACTTTTTGTAAATGTATGACACTACACAGTAACACACGAGTTATGACACATATCAATAATTGGTCATATGGAAATGCCCTAGCATCAAAAGTTATTTCGGTTTAAAACTATCTTAAATCTAAAATAAAGATTTTGGTGGTTGGTCCTGATATTATCTTGTCAACATGTCTCCCTTTTTATATCCTCTTGAAAGTGATTTTATGCTAATGAAAACAAATTGATTGTCAACTTATAAAAATATTACTCACCTTCTTAACTCAACAAAATTAAAGAGTAGGCATTTTAAAAGCTAGCCAAGTTGTTTGAGATAGTTTTCATGGCATTAAATAAAGGGAGAATTTGTGAGATGACCAAGTTTGGAAAAGAAATTAAGTGTATAGCATTGATTTTGACATAATGTATTATTTAACATTTGTGTCATAAAGTGTCCGGTTATATCCCTTCTTTTTATAGGTAGCAGGTCAAAAGCATATGTAAATTACTTTACATAAAAAAAGAGAAACCATCCACGTATGCATTTGCTGACCACATATATATATGCATTAGATGTTCTATTCCATGTCATTGAAATAATATAGGATTATAATCCCACATACAATTCATAAATACTAAACATAATTGTTATAGATTGAATTATGTCAAAGTAATACCACCAACACCACACACTTGTTTACTACATAAATATATATTCAATTTTATATACCGTAACACTAAAATAGAATATGATTCTAAATCTATTCACATCTCGTAAATACTAAACTTTATTTCAAACCTCAATCCATAAATATTAAACCCTAAATTTNAAACCCAAATATAAATCCTAAACTCAATTATTAAAATCTGAAAATAGTATATAATATTATGTAATATTAAACAAAACTTAGACCTAACTTTCGAATAGTATAGAGTTATAACCTAACACAACACTCCTAAATGTTAAACTCAAACCTAATTTTTGAATACTAAACCCTAAACTACTATCACTAAACCCAAACTCAAAACTCAACCCCCACCTTTCAAATACTAAACCTTAAATTCTAATCACTAAACCCTAAATACCAGTATAGAGTTTAAATCCAAATAGAATAAAACAAAATACATAGTATAGTACATATTGGTGAACAAAATAGAACACTCTTTATCAATCGTCAAATTGAACGATACATGATAGGATCACTAAACCCAAACCTCAAACCCAACCTTCGAAATACTAAACATTAAATCTTAATCACTAAACCCTAAAACTAAGTATAAACCCTAAACTCAAATAGTATGGAACAAAATATATAGTATAGTACATAAACTTGTAAACTAGAAATTGATAAATAATGACTTTATCAAAAAATTGATGGTGATAGTAATATTGATCGTACATGTGTAGGTCATATGTAAAGAGTAACAAGAAGTATATATGTTTGTTAATGTCAATGAAAAGTTGAGATATACGTGTTTTTCCATTTCTTACGAATGGTACATTAATACAAGAACCGTACCATACCATTTAGTTTGGTACTTGCAAATGGTACAAAAATATAAGAATCGTACTATACTATAATTTTCTTTCACTACATATAGTATAGTCGGCGACTTCATCTTCTTCACATTTCCCCATTTTTGCAGATATGGTGATTCACACATTCACTGGTCCATAATATTTATTCTTTCACCATACAATATCAATGCAGCATACTATAACAATTTAAATAACAACGAAAAAAATCAAGATCAACAATAATAAAGAAATTCAAAAAGAATCACGATGTTACTTCGTCGTTTTTCACGGTGCCATCTTTTTCTTCAAACTCAGTTTCACAAATCCAGAATCTATGCTCTTTCTTCACTTTGAGATAAAGTGGTTTGTGTTCGTATGAATGAGATAAGAAACAGAGATTGAAGAAGAAGAATATATGTGTATCAATGGTAGCCACAATTAATCAAATTATTTATTTAATATTTATTTTGGTAGTAGGTTTTACAGGTCAAAAGTAAGAGTAATATATCAATAATGTATATTATATACAGGGTATATTGATAAATAAGGGCTTTTAGATAGTGAGTGAATTATAATTTGTTTGATGGTTGTACAATGCAATTTCCCTTAAATAAACCGAGACGAGGTAAAAAAAAAAACAGGCACCAAAAGCCCTTAAACGTGCTGCGGAGATGGACGGCGTCATCCCAACTCAGCGCCATGACATCAGCAGAGCTCTGGTAAGCCAATGGGAGAGTAAATAATCCATCACATTCCCATTATACCCTCAAATCCCTAAATAACTCATAAACAAGTTTTATCACATTCCCTTTATACTCTCCACACCATTTATATATCTCTCTCTTTCTCTATCGCCTCTCTTTCTTAAGCATCTTCCTCTGATTATTTTCTCATCTTCCAATCATCATACCAAAAAAAAAAAAACCTAAGAGAAACCACATACCCATTATATAGTTGTACCAAAATCATGGATTCAGATAGTAACAATACCAAATCCATTAAGAGAAACGTTGTGGACCAACTTGTTGAAGGCTACGAATCCGCTACTCAGCTTCAGCTTCTCCTCTCTCATCAACAATCTAATCACCAACACATCGATCAGACTTGTATTGTTTCAGGTGACCCGGATCCAGTTAATGAGCTCATGGGTAAGATCTTGGATTCTTTCCACAAAACCATACCGGTTCTTGATTCTTTTGACCAAGTCGCCAACGTCTCTGTCGTCGTTGAGGGTTCACGGAATGCTTCATGTGGCGATGATTCTGTGACTCCGGTGAGTTGCAACGGTGGAGATTCCGGTGATAGTAGAAAGAGACTTGGGGTTAGTAAGGGTAAAAGAGGATGCTACACTAGAAAGTAAGTGAAAAAGTTCAACTCATATATATAGTTATATTAATTATCAAAACAAAAAGGTATATATAATATTGTTTTATACTTTTTCATTCCTGTTTAATGATCTAATCTAATTTTTATGTGAATATTTTTAAAAAGTTTTCATTACAATTTGCTAATTTCCATCATATATCGTGGTAGTGCCCCATATGAAATGACTTATCATAAAGGTTAAATGAAATTGAACTTGGACTTGGATCTGTTTCTCTTGTCATGTGATATAGATTGTTGAGTATGATTGATTGAATTGGACCAGCCAAGTTTTATTTGTTTCAGTTAGTGTTGTGATTAATATACCATTTACCGTGGATTTGTATTACAAGTACATATTAGCTATTACTTAATAGATTTCTTACTTTAATTATATACAGGAAGAGATCACATACTTGGACTGTGGAAGCTAGAAGAATTGATGAAGACAAATATGCTTGGAGGAAATATGGACAAAAACAGATTCTTAACTCCAAGTTCCCAAGGTCCTTACTCCATATGTCTATATATATATATATATATATATTACATATATAATGCATATATATACATGCCCAAATCATTTTCATCTTGTGACGAGAATCCCTAGCCTAATTATATCAAATCAAGTCTAGATCAATTTCTACTACTTTGTGAATCCTAATCATTGTGTGTTTTTAATGTTTTCCAGAAGTTACTTTAGATGCACACACAAACCAACACAAGGATGCCAAGCAACAAAGCAAGTCCAGAAACAAGAGCATGACCCTAATTTGTTTCAAATCACATACATTGGCCACCACACATGTAACGTTAGTGAAGAAACACAAGCAAAGACCGAACCTCTTGATCACCGAATAGTCATGGGTTCGGACAATACACTGGGTGCAACCGTTTCTCACGACCATGTCGATGCAAATATACAAGAGCAACATAACGACATGATCAGTAGCCGGATTTTAGTAGGATCAGGCATGGTGAAGGAGGAGGGTAATAACAATGGTGATCAGAATAAAGAC
>MU108399.1:0-28038 GCA_012274485.2 Sinapis alba
CTGAAGAAAAAACATGCTTCTGGAACATATAAGAGCTTGGTACGTACAATGTCAACATTGAATCTTCTGAGAATGCTTTAATTTTTTATTCTTTTAACCTTTTGTTTTTGTTTTTGCAGGTGTTTTATCTAGAGGCTTGTGAATCTGGAAGCATATTCGAAGGTATTTTACCAGAAGGTTTAAACATATACGCGACAACTGCAGCGAATGCAGAAGAAAGTAGTTGGGGTACTTATTGTCCTGGAGAGGATACAAGTGTACCTTCCGAGTTTGAGACCTGTTTAGGTGACTTATACAGTGTTGCTTGGATGGAAGATAGGTATGCTAGCTTCTTCAAACCTATTATGATGATTTATATCTTTGTATATGATTATTATTAATATTCCTCTGTTATTCTTTTTGTTTAGCGATAAACACAATTTACAGACAGAGAGTTTGCACCAGCAATATGAACTGGTAAGCTTCATGCATGTTATATAAATTGTGTAGATGGTGAGTGAGTGAACATGCATCAAAAAATTGGTTTCAATTTTTGTTTCAGGTGAAGAAGAGGACTGCAGCCACTGCTTCGACTTCTGGTTCTCATGTCATGGAGTTTGGAGATATAGGACTAAGTAAGGAGAAGCTCGTCCTTTACTTGGGCACAAACCCAGACAATGAGAACGCCACCTTTGGGGATGAAAATTCATTCCGGCTACTTTCAGGAGTTACAAACCAGCGTGATGCGGACCTTGTACACTTCTGGGAGAAGGTTTCATCTTTTAATTACTCTCTTTTCTTATTATATCTGATATTGCATCTGAATACTTAATCTATTATGTTCAATGCAGTATAAAAAGGCACCAGAAGGTTCTGCAAGAAAAGCCGAAGCTCAGAAGCAAATCCTTGAAGCAATGTCTCACAGACTTCACGTCGACAATAGCGTTCTATTAATTGGGAAACTCTTGTTTGGCATTTCAGAAGGTCCTGCGGTACTAAACAAAGTCAGGCCTTCTGGAAAACCGCTTGTTGATGACTGGGACTGCCTTAAAACACTGGTATGGTATCCTTATGAATAATCTTTACTTTCACTACATACTGTTTTTCTTTTCCTTTTTGATGTTTAAGCATCATGCGGGTTGATAGGTGAGAGCTTTTGAGAAGCACTGTGGATCATTGTCTCAGTACGGATTCAAGCACATGAGGTCCATTGCGAACATATGCAACGCTGGGATTCAGATGGAACAGATGGAGGAGGCAGCAATGCAGGCTTGTCCCACTATCCCAACCAGTCCTTGGAGCTCCCTTCACCACGGATTCAGTGCTTGATCCATTTCTCTCCCTCCTCCCCCAGTATTGTTGTATGACATCTTGATGCATATGTTAATACAAGTTTCCTTTCCAGTCTCTACTTCCAAATATCATCCTTCCTCCTATGTACAGAAGTTGATGTCAATATAGTGTGGTATCAGTCTCAGATAAAAGAATAAACTGAGATTGTAAGTACTTCTCCCACAATCTTTTATACCAAATTCATCGCATCTATTACAAAAACAAAGCTGGAGCAAAATAGACGTATATGTTTACAAGATTTCAATACTAGATATGAATTGAGTGATGACATCCAAGCTTTCATACGTTTATATTATACAAATTTGGAGAATAACATCTATCACAGTTGTCCACATTTTAAAATGCATAACACAATTTACTGAATGAGGATGAAGAAAAGAGAGAGGCTTAAGGGTAGTCAGCGAAAGCGTCGTACTGTTTACGCTCTTCTTGTATTGACCGGAAAATTCTTGCAGCGTTCTCACTCGCCAGATTCGCGTTGTGAGGAACCACCTTGATCACTCTAGTCACTCCTGCTCCATCTCTTGTTGTCTGAGTAACAGTTGTTGTTGTTGTTGTGGTTGTCGTCATCATTTCCTCCTCAGGTGCATTATTGTTGATCTCTTTGTCATCATATGGTCGAAAGGAGTTCTTACCAGAGATTCCCTCATGACTACTTCCTTGCCTGCTCTTTTTAGCCCGAGGATAAGATTTCGTTGGCTGTTGTTGTGAAGCCGCTTCTTCATTCACTGAGCTCTGTTGTTGTTGGATGTTCATTTGCTCACTGGGTTGATGTTGTTGGTACGGGTTCATCATGGTAGGCATGACACCATATGGAGGAAAGTAGCCATTACCATGAGGTGGGAACCCCATCCCCGGGTGAAACGGAGGAGGCGGACCACCACCCATGAAATTACCCATGACCATTGGCGCAGGCATGAAATGGCCGTAATACCCTCCGCAGACCGGCCCTGTGTGCCCTGGACCTGGGTGCGGCTTGTATATCAGCCCTTCGGAAGGAGACATTACAGGGATCAACCATTGCTGCTGGTTTCCTCCCGAAGGAGGAGGCTGAGGAGGATAGTAACATCCATTTACAGCTGGTGAAGCAGTGGTCGGAAAAGGCATGTAGTTGGAAGGTTGATGATGACCTCCATTCCCAACTACGTTCTCAGCTGAGCATTCCATTTTATGTTGGTCAGTCTTCTCCGAGTCACTGCTTCTTCTGTGTTTGATAACCTGTGGTAGAGGAGGAGGAGGCTTTACTATAAACCCTGATGGAAGGATCTTCTTCACTGGATAGCTTTTAGCAGCAACCTTTCCAAGATAACTGATGTCATCGAGCAAAACATCCGGTGATGCAGCAATTAGTTTTTGAACCTGATTATTACGATTACAAAGTACAGCTGAAATACGTTTGTAAAAAGAAACATATGAAATTAAAATTCTGAATGAGTTGTTTACCTTAATCAGTCTGTGCAGCTCAAACAGTTGAACAGCAAATACTCTTTGTTGACTGTAAGGAGAAACAGAGTCAAATCAACAAGATGATGATATAGTTTCTGTTGAACAATCGAAATCAAAACAAGTTGAAGCATGAATACACAGCCAAATCAATGCGTCCAAAGATGCACATAAGTTATCATAAAACTGTTAACAAAGAAAATTAAGACACGTTATGCAAGGGGTGAGTTTACTGATATCTAGCTTACCGCAGCTTATCATACCTTACCACAGCGATAAGAATACCTAGAACCTTAAATCTCGAGAATGGAGTCTAAAGTCCATAAAACTTCCCTAGTTCACAATCACCCCTAAGGATCCTCTTAAGCATTTATGCAAGGTTAACTAAAATTTAGATCCCGGGGGTAGGTCTTCATAAGCACGTTCCCCTACCTGGTTCAATCCCTTGAGTGACAAGAAGGGGAAATGCACAAGAAGAGAGTGCAGAATAAAAGCAATACCAAACCGAGACAGGGGACATGTTCCAACAAGCAGATGCTAAGAAGACACAAGTGTATAAATCCACGAACTGTCTCGGCAGGCACCTTGCACTATGTACGTCAACAGAGAATGTCCCTCCCTGCTAACATGATCCAATGTTTTAAATGCGTTAAATATGGTTACACAAGGCTCTTTAACTACCATATTTTGGGAGGAAGCAGGGAAGGGGGAAGGGGGGCTCTCAACTAAGAAACCGATGGGGATGAGTATTGAATTCTTGGAAGCAAGCAAGCAAATGGTGGAATCAAATAAACAGATAGTGAACTTACTTGGCAATAGCTTTCCTTGCTCTCCAGAAACGTTTTTGACCTAATACTCCCACAACGTCATCGGGAGAGACATCTGTGCTGGAAACAGAATCCACCATCGAATCACCAGAAACATCATCACTTGCCTCCTCTTCATTTATCTGTTGCAGAGAAGTGTATCCTCCACTTGTGCAGTAGTCATTAGGATTACCATGACCTTCTTCTGACTCAACTCCAGTGTTAATGCCCAGCACTCGTGTTTCACAACCATCATTTACTCGGTCACTACTCGATGCTGATTTTTCAAGATCCATTTCCTCTGTAGCTGCCAAGCCACCTCGTTTTGTTCTCGCCTTGACCAATGTGGTGGTGTGTTTTCCACTCTTGCTTCTGCCATGAGACTGAGATCTTCTTGAGTTAACAAATACTGGAACTGCGAAATCATCTTCCTCTCTGACTATTTTCCTCTGACGATGATGCTGTGCTGAGGTCCGCACATTTTCCAAGAAGGGCATTTGCGAGACAAAGTTATCAGTTGCTTGGCCAGTAGACGAAGAATCAAGATGTTGCGCCGCAGATAAGTTCCTTTCCACGCCACAAGGCTGCAGGAAAAAAAAAAGTATTATCATTTCCCATGTCCCTCCCTTTTAAGTCGACTTTTAATAGAAATACTCTTCCAACGCTCAACAAGAATGGTAGCTGATAAAGATAAACCACTTCACACTCTCATTGAAAGAGAGTTCAGCTCCATAAGAAAACAATGCAAGCTACATATAAAGAACAACTCCAAAACACTCAAAAAGCAAAGCAATACCTGGTTAGATGGTCCAGGAGGGGGCAAGGAGCCACGATCACTAAACCTGTGAGAAGGGATGCTAAGTTGCTCATAGAGAGCCATCTTGTTTCTTGGAGGAGCTCTAGGCCCTCCTTTGTCTGCATCGTTCACATGAAGCCTAGGAAACATCGGTTCCAATATCTTCTCTTCATCTTTCCCTCTCTTCATCACAAAAACCCCCCCTTTTGCTTTTCTCAAACCCTAACAATCTCACTAAACCTAATAAATCTCAAATTCACACAATAATTTGACCTAAAATTGTAAGAAATGAAGCAAAGAGCCAACTAATCAACCACCAGCTACGATCAGATCTCACCGAAAAGTTGAAAATCAAACACCGACTCAAAATTAATCAGAACAAGGCCTAGAAACTAGCACAGACCCAGATTCAATAGAAAGCCCGAAGCTCTTTCGTCGGGAGCTAGTTTCTCAGGTGCGAATTGAAGGAGATGACTTGTGAGTTGTGAGCTAGAGAGAGGATAGGAGAATGAAGAAAGGGGAAAAAGAGATAGAATAGTGGGTCCCGGTTAGATACAAGGAGAAGATCGTTCGGGATAACATAACATATCATCACAAATTTATAAAAATTTCATTTAACCAAGGAAAGTGCGTGACAACCCGGTTTTGTAATAATCAATTACAGAACCTAGAAAGTTTAAGAAAGCTTGAAAGCTCATCTACCATTAAACATGACCTTTTCTTCTTCTTTTTTTTTTTGCTTTTGTCCGTACGTTATCGTCGTCCGTTTAAAACCTTTTAATCCTTATCCACTAAACATTACATTAAACTTTATCATCGTAAGCAAATCTAGTTTTAGGTTCGAGATATGGTTCTTGCAACCATCCATAATCACCAGTGACCGCCACCAAATCTTATACTTTTATTTGTTGCAGTGGTTTTAAAAAAATTGTTGTTATTTCAGTAAACATGGAGATGGGCTATTATGCTTAATGGACTTCAGTCCACAACTTAATCTCCCAGAGCCCATAATAAAAACTAAGTCTAATGAGCTCTCAGGGCAATATTTTATATTATATCTGTTTCATATTACTTGTCGTTCTAGATTTATTCACACATATTAAGAAAACATATGATTTTGTATATTTCCAAAATAAAAACACAATTACTTATACACCTAACCACATTTCAACCAATAGAAAAATAAAAACACAACTACCTATAAATCTTATTAATGAATTTTGCATTGAAATTCTAAAACGACATTTATTTTGAAACGAAAATTTTTTCCTACAACAACAAGTAATATGAAACGGAGAGGGTATTAGTTTATTCTTTTTTTGTCAACATGTAGTTTATATTTGTTTGTTAAAAAAATGTAGTTTATATTTGTTGGCAAATAATTTTTTTTAAAAACTCAAAATCGTTAACTTTCATAACTCTGTTCATGGTAAACTTTGAGTAGTAACCAACGCATAAATAATTTATTTAACATAGTGAAACGAAAAATCAATAATTGAACATAATTACAACAATGCCATCTTCTTCCTTTTCGGGTAACTGTTATAAAAAGCTGTATTTTTTTTGTTCTTTTTCGCTGCACTCACACGCAAATGGCTCACCTCTTCAGAGAGCTGTCTCTGGGTCACTCCAAGAGAGAGACGACGCCGGCAACTTCACGCTCTTCCTCAATGGCGTCCACCATGCCTTCCGATCTACCACCATCTCCACTCGGACAACTCGCCGTCCACCTTTCCGAATCCGATCTCCGCCTCATTGCCTACGATATCTTCGTCGCATCAAACCGTAGCGCCACCGGGAAGCCTCTCTCATCAGTCGCCGTTTCTAATCCGGACTCTCCGAGCAACGACGTCTCTCCTGCTTCTCCAGCACTCCAGCGTTCTCTTACGTCAGCCGCCGCGAGTAAGATGAAGAAGGCTTTGGGGATGAAGTCGTTATCGCCTGGATCTTCGAAGAGCCCTGGCTCCGGTTCCGGTTCGGGTGGTAAGTCGAAGCGTCCCACTACTGTTGGTGAGCTCATGCGGATCCAAATGGGAGTATCGGAGCCCGTCGATTCGCGTGTTCGTAGAGCTTTTCTTAGGATTGCTGCTAGTCAGGTTTAGCTCAATTTCACCTTCACTTACACCATTTATGGGATCTCACGTTTGTTAATTCGATTTTGAGCTTCATACTACTTCATGCCTTTAACTTATGATCTTGAGTTGGGTGAATTCACTGTGATTCTGGATCTTTTAGTTAGTTAATTAGTTAGTTAGTTAGTTTTTTTTTTCTTTTTTCAGGTTGGAAGGAAGATTGAATCAGTGGTTCTTCCGTTAGAATTGTTACAGCAGCTAAAGTCTTCTGATTTTACGGATCAGCAAGAGTACGACGCGTGGCTGAAGAGATCACTGAAGGTTCTTGAAGCAGGTCTTCTGCTACACCCTCGCGTACCACTTGGTAACACTAATTCATCTCAGCGGCTGCGACAGATTATCCATGGAGCTCTAGACCGGCCTTTGGAGACTGGAAGGAACAATGAGCAGATGCAGAGTCTTCGATCAGCGGTCATGTCTCTTGCCACCAGATCCGATGGGTCTTTCTCTGACTCTTGCCACTGGGCTGATGGCTCTCCTCTGAATCTCAGGCTCTATGAGCTTCTTTTGGAAGCCTGCTTTGCTTTGATCTAACGACGACGCCACGTCCATGATCGAGGAAGTTGACGACCTTATGGAACACATAAAGAAGACGTGGGTGATTCTTGGAATCAACCAAATGCTTCATAACCTTTGTTTCACGTGGCTTTTGTTTTCTCGCTATGTTGTGA
Organism: Sinapis alba; assembly: GCA_012274485.2. Classification (NCBI taxonomy): domain Eukaryota; kingdom Viridiplantae; phylum Streptophyta; class Magnoliopsida; order Brassicales; family Brassicaceae; genus Sinapis; species Sinapis alba. The sequence continues at coordinate 7,181 of MU108399.1, forward strand.
CTGGACAAGTTGAGATGGACCTGCTTTATGCTTGTGAGTCTCAGCTTGCGGAAGTTGCTAAAGATGCAAAGACTGCAAAGGATCCTGAATACTCTCAAGTTTTAAGTGCTACGTTAAGTGCTATACTAGGTTGGGCTGAGAAAAGGCTCCTTGCGTACCATGACACCTTTGACAGAAGTAATGTTGGGAACATGGAAGGAATTGTTTCTTTAGGTGTATCAGCAGCCAGGATATTAGTTGAGGATATATCTAACGAGTATCGTAGAAGGAGGAAAGGAGAAGTTGATGTAGCTCGTACGAGAATTGAGACGTACATCAGGTCCTCACTACGTACTGCTTTTGCTCAGGCAAGTATCTGCCTGCATTATCTTTGAGGCTGCTGCTGCTCCAGCAATTGTATGAAGATTTTTTTTTTTTGGTTTGTGTATGTAGAGAATGGAGAAAGCAGATTCTAGTAGGAGAGCATCGAGGAACCAGAAAAACCCTCTTCCTGTTCTAGCCATCCTTGCTAAGGACATTGGCGAGCTAGCTCTTCAGGAAAAGCGTATGTTCAGTCCAATATGGAAGAGATGGCATCCATTTGCTGCAGGGGTTGCTGTGGCTACACTACATGTTTGTTATGGAAACGAAATTAAACAGTTTATATCAGGAATATCTGAATTGACACCAGATGCTGTACAGATACTGAGAGCTGCAGATAAGCTAGAGAAGGATCTTGTGCAAATCGCAGTAGAGGATTCTGTTGACAGTGATGATGGTGGCAAAGCAATTATCCGTGAAATGCCTCCTTTTGAAGCTCAGACCGTTATTGCTAATTTGGTCAAAGACTGGATCAAGGCAAGAATTGACAGACTGAAGGAATGGGTTGACAGGAACTTGCAGCGAGAGGTAACATAGTCATAGAGTTTTAGTTTAATTTGGAATGGTGATTCATCTTCAAACTGTATATTTTGTTTTCTAGGTTTGGAATCCGCTGGAGAACCAAGAAGGAGGATATGCACAATCTGCTGCCGAAGTGTTAAGGATCACAGATGAAACTTTGGAAGCGTTTTTTCAGCTTCCCATAACTATGCATCCCGCTGTATTACCTGATTTAATCATTGGTTTAGACAAATATCTTCAGCATTATGTCTCCAAGGCGAAATCTGGTTGTGGTAAGTTTGCATTTGATTCCTCTACAAAGAGTACTTGCACGCTTACTTGATCACATCTTATGATTGATGCTCAGGATCTCGAACTACGTACATGCCTACAATGCCTGCACTCACACGATGCACAACAGGATCGAAGTTTCAAGGTGTCTGGAAGAAGAAGGAAAAGGCAGCAGCTCCTTCTCAAAAGAGAAACTCTCAGCAGGTTACGATTGCAAATGGAGAGAGTTCCTTTGGAGCCACGCAGATATGCGTCAGAATAAACAGCTTGCACAAAATCCGCAGCGAGCTGGACGTTGTGGAAAAGAGAGTGGTCACACATTTGAGGAACTGTGAGTCAGCTCACACCGACGACTTCTCCAACGGCTTAGGGAAAAAGTTTGAGGTCACACCAGCGGCTTGCATCGAAGGTGTTCAACAGCTATCTGAGTCTCTGGCTTACAAAGTCATCTTCCATGACCTAAGCCACTCATTACGGGACGGGCTATACATCGGTGACCTATCCTCCTCTAGAATCGAACCTTTCCTTTAAGGAGCTCGAACAGAATTTGACAGTCATAGCAGAGACAGTACATGAAAGAGTCCGTACACGCATCATAACTGATATTATGAGAGCTTCTTTCGATGGCTTCTTACTCGTCCTGCTGGCTGGAGGACCCTCTAGGGCGTTTACAATACAAGATTCTCAGGTAATGGAAGAAGATTTCAAATCTATGAAAGATTTGTTCTGGGCTAACGGAGACGGGCTTGCCATGGACTTGATCGATAAGTTCTCCACCACGGTTACAGGCGTGCTTCCTCTGTTCAGTACAGACACAGACAGTTTAATAGATAGGTTCAAGGGAATGACGCTTGAAGCTTACGGTTCTTCAGCTAAGTCTAGGCTTCCGTTGCCTCCGACCTCAGGCCAGTGGAATGGTATGGATCCAAACACCGTTTTACGTGTTTTGTCTTATCGTAACGATGAATCTGCGACGAGGTTTCTCAAGAAGACATATAATCTGCCAAAGAAGCTCTAGTGGAATCTACTACAATGTTTAAGAAGATGAAGAGTGTGTTTTACTTGCAGGGAGCATCCTAAATTTGTATAGTGAGTTTCATTTTTTTATTATTGTTTATTTATGGGGTTTTTATGCATTCCTATACGTATTATATTCATTATATCGTTTGTTATTAGTATTATTTTTGAAGAATATACAAAATAACCTATTCGATGCCATCACATATGTCAAGTTTTCGTCTAAATTGTTGTATAGTTAAATATTAATATTTATATATACATACATATATATCTATTTTAAGAATTTTTTATTGAGAAACCTTTATTGGAATTGCTTTGAGAATCTGATGCTGACCTTTTTGAGGAAAATGAGAGGAAGAAAGAATCTTGCAATACTCACAGCCGTTAACTTTCTCGGAAGTTCTCAAGATTACATGGAGTCTGACTCCTAGGTACTGCTTAAGTAATCTTGTTACCAAAGGGATAGTGATCTCTTCTGTTGCACTTGTTCAATGGTTATTTGATTGATAACATACTTTATGATATGATTTCTATTCTGAGTCGTGGCAAGATGAAAACTCATTGTTAGCAGGTAAGGTTACTCTTCGGAAAGCATCCTCAAAATCACTTTTATATTATACTTTCTTAATATATAGTGCATATATACTTATCAATAAAATGTGATTGTTTGCCAAAAAAAAAAAAAAAAAAAAAGAAATCCACAGTAGCAAAGCCATAGTTGTTAACAAATCCACAACAACAAAAAAAAACAGCAAAATCATTTTTAAAGAAATAGAAGCAATCATTATACAAAATAAACTAACATTGTGGAGCAATTTATTGCATATCTATCTTTTAAGTTTGTTTTATCATTTATGGCGTTTGTAGTTTAATTATATATTCACTGTTTCATTTAATTATTGTTGTAAAATAAAATTTTTGTTTCAAAATATATGTTATTTTAAAATTTTAGTGTAAAATTTATTAATTTTATATACTAATGCTATTTTATTTTGTCTATTGGTTAAAATATCATTACATATAATGATGTTTTAATTTAGAAAATACATAAAATTAAGGGCAATTCTCTTAAATAGCCATTTTTAAGTTTTTGTCACAAAATAGCCCTCAAAAAATAAAATGACCAAAATAGACTCTTTTTTTTTGAAATTTTGATTTTTTTTTATTTTTTTTTTTGAAATTTGAAACCCTAACCCCAAACCCACTCCTTTACTCTAAACCCTAAAGTCTAAATTAGTTAACTCTAGGGGTATAAATGCATATAAATGAATTTTTTAGCTTCTAAAAAAAATATTTTGGTCATTTTCTTCCTTAAAAGCTATTTTTGTGACAAACAACCTAAAATGGGCTATCTAAGAGAATTTCTCTAAAATTAAATATATTTTTAATTTGTGTGAACAAAAGTAAAATGATAATTAACACACAAATTTAAAATGATAATTAAATGAAACATATGAAATAGTTATTTGGGTTTTGTCAGATTGTATTACGTTAAATCGTCTACAAGTGACTGAAATTTGTATCAGTTAAACGGCCGATGTTTGATTCTGTGGTTGTAATCGCCAACTTTATTAATAAAAGTACAGATTGACAAAAACAAAGCAAAAAAGACAGCATCTCGATTTATTTGCTATTACATTTCAAATAAAGACTATGCTCTTGTCAAAGCCTCTTGCATGTTCTTGGCGATTATTCCGAGTGCTTTCTCATACTTGTTCACCAGATCATCTAGAGACCATCCTCCAACGGGATCAACGGTGAAACCCCACTCAATCACACAACCTTCTTCACCACGTGGCAATATCCTCACCGTCGAGACATATGACTCGAATCCAATGTTACTTTCCACTATCTCATATCTCATCACTCGCTCCACGTGATCAACGGCCACCAGCTTCTCCCTAGACCATCCCACGGTGGTTTCTACTCCGTTGGATCGTATGGAGGAGCCGGAGCAGAATCTGATGCAGCCGAGTTCACCGTTGATGCCGTGGACTCCGTGACACGTGGTGAGGGTTGGGAGCCACTTGTTGAAATTGAAGAAATCGGTAAAGAGAAGCCAGACTTGGTTAGGCTTTGCTTTTGTGAGCGTAACTGACACTTTGGCTTGCCATTTTCCCGGGGTTGAAGCTTTTTCCATGTCAAAGAGACGATCTATAAAAAAGAAGAAGAGAGAATATAGATAGAAAGTAAAGATGAAATCAAGATATTGTATAATACTATGATATTATTACATCTATCATGTAACCATCTCATATGCACCCAACGATATGAGGAATTGATTTTATTACCTTACAGGTATGGATTCTCAGCCGTTCAGACCGATGGCAATCCAATGAGTTGGTATTGACAGTTTATGCTATTGGATGTTAAGATATATGCGTTTGGCACCTGTTATCGTTATTCCATTATGGGAATATAAAAAAGTCTTTTAGTAATAAAAACTCTCAAAGATAAATAGTAAAAATTATTGAGCAATTTGGATGAAAAACATAGAAAGATCGTAATATTAGCTAAGAGCACCATCAACACTAATCACTCATAAATCTTTATGAGTGCTTAAATTTTTTTTTTCTGATTTTTTTTTAATTAATAAATGAATTAATTGCGGACCGTTACGTGTCAGTGGAATCCGTAAACAGTACAATACCAGCTCTTAAATAAGCTCCCTAAGCACCTCCTTGTGAGACTCACCCACTATTATATTCATTTCCCTCTAAACACTCTCCCGTAAGCACTCCCTAAGCACTTCCCTTAATGGTGCTCTAAGTATGAAAGAGGGAAACGTTATACCAGCGTGTCACGTATAAAGGACACGAAAAGCCGTTACTACCCTTCTCGTTTGGCGACTCGAGCTGTTACACCCTCTAATTGCAAAATTTGGGGCCTCCTGTATTCAAAACACAGTTGTAGTTTATGAGTGTATACATATATTTATAAGGAGCTCGATTGTTCATATATTTTTTTTCTTTACATTTTAGTTTGGTTCTTCTTAATACACTCCTTTTCTAATAGACATATTTAGTGTATTTACAATTTCAATTATCTATATAAATATTTTATTTTATGAGAAATTATGTTTTTCACAATTAGCCTCAGGCTCCCAAAAGTGTAGGCACGACACTGCATCTCCGTTCCCTGGTTCACCATTTTCGTGGTAGGACCGTTGATTAGCCTTCTTTCAGTAGAGCGAAAATGCTTAATGCTCTTGCTTAGCGTTTGTTGGTGGTTCTGTCTCCGCATCATGCTTCCATTTCTCAATCGGCCCAATCTTGAGGTTATTATTCGAATATCATTATTTTTCTATATATACTTTCACTAACCCAATCCAACGGCCCATAAAATAGGACATCTTCCTGTAAACCTATCTTAACCAAACCCATTACTTTCTAGGAAGTAAAGAGGATAAATTCGTCCATTTTCTACTTTGGTATTAGTAAAAATGATCTTTTTATCACAATGTGACTCTTTATGTTAAGAAAAACAAAAAAAAGTTAAAAAAAAATCCACTTCAACTCGCTCAGTTTTAGTAATTATAAATTCATAATCCCACTCTCCATGTATTAAAGTGTTGATTATCAAGTTAATCATATCCAAAGTAGATGAAAAAACTAAAAAAAAACTGAAAGGTGTGAAGAGGAAAAATAAAAACCCAATAAAAAGAGAGGAAAAAAAGTAAAAACATTCCTTAGGCAAAAGGAAAGCACAAGTAAGGTCAGCTTCCCTTCGAGTCTTTCGCCAAGTCAGTAAAATCCCTAATAAAAAAAATTCCCAATTACGTATCGCTCTCCGTCTCTTGGTGTTATCTTGGAACAAGCAAGATCCATCCATCTCGATGCTTCTTTTTCACTGACTTACATGGACGCCTGAGCACACAGAGATCGAGCCGAGAAAAAAACCCCAAAACAAAAAAAAAAGTCAATTGCTTTGTGGCGGCAGAAGACGGAATCGATCTTTGGTGAAGGAAGAAGAAGATGGGTGAATTCAACAGTGGTGGTCAACCGCCTTTGCCTGACGATGACGGAAACGCTCCTCCCCTTCCTGAAAAGGTTTAAACTTTATGTTTGATTTGGAGTTCCCTTTGCATTGTGTCTGATATTTTAGATGATTTGAATTGACTCCTTGCTTGCTTGTTTGCTTGTTGCTGTTTCAGGTTCAGGTTGGTAGTTCCCCAATGTACAAATTAGATAGGAAGCTAGGGAAAGGAGGTTTTGGACAAGTTTATGTTGGTCGAAAGATGGGTCCGGCCACTGTTAATGCTAGATTTGGCCCCGGAGCTATGGAGGTATAATGCTGTTTTTTGTCTCCTCCAAACCTACCAGCTTCCTCCTCTCGATTTAGTAAGTTTGATGTGTCTTCTTCCTTCTGCAGGTCGCTTTGAAGTTTGAGCATAGAAGCAGCAAAGGATGTAACCATGGNTCTGATATTTTAGATGATTTGAATTGACTCCTTGCTTGCTTGTTTGCTTGTTGCTGTTTCAGGTTCAGGTTGGTAGTTCCCCAATGTACAAATTAGATAGGAAGCTAGGGAAAGGAGGTTTTGGACAAGTTTATGTTGGTCGAAAGATGGGTCCGGCCACTGTTAATGCTAGATTTGGCCCCGGAGCTATGGAGGTATATGCTGTTTTTTTTGTGTCCAAAAAACCTACCAGCTTCCTCCTCTCGATTTAGTAAGTTTGATGTGTCTTCTTCCTTCTGCAGGTGGCTTTGAAGTTTGAGCATAGAAACAGCAAAGGATGTAACCATGGGCCACCTCATGAGTGGCAAGTTTACAAGTGAGCTCTCTATTATGGTTTCTTGTAGTATTATTCTTCTGCTTTTTGGTGGTTTTGGGATGATAATTAAATGTATGCTTTTTCATCTGTTTGTTTTCCAGTGCACTCGGTGGCAGTCATGGTGTGCCACGAGTTCATTATAAAGGTCGTCAAGGCGATTTTTACATAATGGTATGTTGACTTTGAACAAGAGCGCATTTGGTTTCATACTTGATAGCTAGCTACTTGGGGTGTGACTAATTAATCTTTCATACAGGTTATGGATATACTAGGGCCTAGCTTGTGGGATGTTTGGAACAGCACCAGTCAAGCGTGAGGAGCATTCTATCTTACTTTACTTTATTTTGTGAAATAAAACATACATTCATTTTTCCTGAGAGGAGCTCTGTAAATTACAGGATGTCAACAGAGATGGTTGCATGCATCGCGATTGAGGCTATATCCATTTTGGAAAAGATGCATTCTAGGGGGTAACTTAATAATAATAATAATTATTATTGCTGAATGTGGCAACTCCCTTTCTTTCTTTAATCAATCAATGCTCCTTTTTTCCGGCAGATATGTGCATGGTGATGTTAAACCGGAGAATTTTCTGCTTGGGCCTCCTGGAACTCCTGAAGAGAAGAAACTTTTCCTTGTTGACCTCGGCTTAGGTATATTATTCTTTTTGGCAAATGAGCCTATTTCTTTACTGTATTTTGTGTTAGCTTATCCAATCCGTTGATCTTGCAGCAATCAGATGGCGCGATAACGCTACTGGACAACATGTTGAATATGATCAGCGTCCTGATGTGTTTAGGTTAGTTGCTTCAGCTAGGGACTTCAGTCTTATGTTTTTACTTATTAATAAATGTGTTGGCTTTTGCAATCTCAGAGGAACGGTACGTTATGCTAGCGTACACGCTCATCTTGGCAGAACTTGTAGTCGGAGGGATGACCTGGAATCTCTTGCTTACACTCTTGTTTTCCTTCTTCGAGGCAGGCTTCCATGGCAAGGGTACCAGGTTGGGACACTCTTTATAGTTATTAATTTTTCTTTTTCTTGGTATTTTTTCTTTCCGCTAATTTTGTGAGTATTTTCTTAGGGAGAGAACAAAGGCTTCCTTGTTTGCAAGAAGAAGATGGCTACTTCCCCAGAAACTCTTTGCTGCTTTTGCCCCCAACCTTTTCGTGAATTTGTTGAGTATGTGGTCAATTTGAAGTTTGATGAGGAGCCAGACTATGCTAAGTATATCTCCCTTTTCGATGGAATAGTCGGTCCAAACCCAGACACTAGGCCAATCAATACTGATGGTGCACAGAAGGTTGATTTAAATTACATGTTTACTGAGGTTCTGCAGCCATTAAGATCCTATCTAGAATGCCTAAGCCTTTTTTTTTCTTTTTTTTGTCTGGGGTGAAGCTCGTACATCAAGTGGGTCAAAAGAGAGGGAGGTTGACAATGGATGAGGAGGACGAACAACCAACAAAGAAGGTCAGATTGGGAATGCCAGCAACACAATGGATCAGCATTTACAGTGCTCACAGACCAATGAAGCAAAGGTGCCAATCTTGGATTATTCTACGTAGATGAACATCCAGCTGACTTGTGTGTTGTAATCTTGGTGTGCAGATATCACTATAATGTTGCTGATATAAGGCTCCCACAGCACATCGAAAAGGGAAATGACGATGGGCTGTTTATCAGCAGTGTGGCTTCTTGCTCGAATCTCTGGGCTGTAATCATGGATGCTGGAACTGGCTGTACGGCCCAAGTTTACCAGCTATCACCAAGCTTTCTCCACAAGGTATATAGCTTCATTCATTATTCCAAAGTTGTCACACTTTTTTACATTATTCTCCAACTAGTGCAACATTTTTTTTGGTAGGAATGGATTATGGAACAATGGGAGAAAAATTACTACATCACAGCAGTAGCTGGAGCAAACAATGGAAGCTCATTTGTGGTTATGTCGAAGGGTAAATATTGTTTTGCATTCCTTTCAAATGACGGTTGCTTTTTTGCGATTTATCTCTGTTTCATCATCATATTTTCCATTCTCAGGGACCCCGTATCTACAGCAATCCTACAAAGTGAGCGATTCATTTCCCTTCAAGTGGATAAATAAAAAGTGGAGGGAAGGATTTTATGTCACAGCAATGGCAACTGCTGGAAGCAAATGGGGGATTGTTATGTCTCGTGGAGCTGCTTTTTCAGACCAGGTCTTCTTTTTTTTTTTTTTTTTTGATTTTATGCTAATACATGACTTGAAATTTATGGGTTTTTTTTGTGATATGCAGGTAGTAGAACTAGATTTTCTATACCCTAGTGAAGGTATACATCGTCGATGGGAAAATGGCTACCGAATCACATCAATTGCTGGAACTTGTGATCAGTCTGCCTTTGTTCTTAGTGTGCCGAGAAGGAAGCCTAGTGATGAGACACAGGAGACTCTTAGAACTTCTGCTTTTCCTAGTAATCATGTCAAGGTTTGCTTTGCTGTCCTTTTATTTATTTTGGCTTTTCCAAACTGCGATGGGTGTATAACTTCTTGTCTTTTCTTTCTGCAGGAAAAATGGGGCAAGAATCTTTACATTTCGTCTATTTGTTACGGTCGAACTGTTTCATGAAGTTCTAGTTTTTTTTGTTTACGTATGCAAGTCAATTTAGCTTTTACCATACATCCGCGCTCAGTGAGAATGAACAACAGTGATGATATGGGCTTATTAGGAGAATATTTTAGCAAGGATGAAATGGAAGATGTACTTCACTACTGTTTGAAGGAAGAAGTTTAAAATTTCTTTAGATTAAAAAAAAAAAGGAGGATAGCTCGGCCTTATCAATCTATCTTCAAAATAATGTTTTTAATCTTAGTTGAAGAGGAGATCTATGGTTTGATTGTATGTGGCAGTAAATTGAAGATGGAACTACTTGTGGAGTAAGAAATAGATGTTTCTAGTATTTATTATTATACCTGCCTTCAAAATTTCGTCTTCTGTTTTTTTTTTGGTTATGTTCCTTGCTTAATCATGTAGAAACCAAGGGGGGATTCAACCATCAAGGGAGTCTTTGATAACCTTTGTTTCTAAAGAGTGACGCTTTTTTTAACAAAACTTGAACGCTATTGTAAAGCAACGTAATGAAAACGAAGAGCCAGCGCCAAAAATACGTGGAGTTTTCAATTCATTCAAGGTCAGAAAGCCCATAAGAGACTCTACATTCCAATTAGTTAAAGGGTTAATCCTAACAATATCATTATACTCATAGCCTAAGTAGGTTTTCTTCACACACATCTTGTTTTCATGTGTACATATATAATGTTGAAAAAGACATCAACCTCTCAAGATGTTGTTACTACTTGAGAATCTCTATGCTCTACTCCGCTTCTGCTTTCACAAACACTATTTTGGGATATTTCATACGCATAAAGGATACTAAAGATGCCAGTTGGAGTAAAGTAGTTTTAAGCTACTAGAAAGCAACCCTTTATATGGTAGTCATTGGGCGGGAATTGATCCGTGAATGAGACCTGTTGTAATACTTTTTTCAGCGCATGTCATCTGCCACCTGTGAGCTACGAACTGCCCAGAAAGACCATGGCTTCAACTTCTTGCTTGTTGCTGTGAAAAGCCAACCCAGCTGGGTTTCACACGTTGAACAATTTGCAATCGTCCATGCATACCTGTTGCCAATTTAAGACATACAAATGGTAAACAAACAGATTTGAAATATCATAAGATTTGGGAGACACGCTCTAAACAAATCAGCCTACGCCTCTGACCAATTGATCTAAAGGGTTTACTTGCAACAAGCTAGACCAGATGTTTAAATTTAGAACCATGACAAACATTTATGAAAAAGCTTCTTACCCAGGAAACCAGCTGTCTTCTTTAACAGATCTACCGCTAACCGCTATGTCATTTGTTTTGTAAAATGTCATTATCTCATGCACATAGCCATGTGGGTTTACGTAGGCACCTAGAGGACCATCACTAGACATAACCAACATGTCACTTCTTCTTGCTATGACACTCTGCATCAAAATATGTAAAGGTATCAGTAAAACAAAATGCAAAAAAGAGAGAGGAAGCAGAAATGATGTTTGACACATATTTTACCTGACAGTGTTTACAACGAACACGATCGAAACTCTCAAGCAATTCTATTTCTCTCTGCAATCTGTAAGAGACTCCGTCAATCTCCAAGAGCTCTTGTCTAATTGACTCAGAGACAGGAATTTTACTAGCAATGAAAAAGGATAAAATATCTGGCTTATTCACTATTGCCTCCATGTTTGGAACCCCAACTATCTGCTTCCACAGATCTGCATATTTATTTATCTTAACATTAGAAAAGACTCTTAATATCAGCGATCAAAACAAATAACGGAACTAACCAGCTGCTCGTTGAGCAAGATGATATGAGTCGTACATCCGGTACACCCAGAATGGCCAAAATGCTCTTGGGGCCATACGGAACCGGTTTAGATCAGTATTTTTCCGGAAACTCGTCAGCCTATTTTGCTTTTGACATTGAGTTTTGCCATCAGCAGATTGCCCATCTTCCCTTTCGTCATCTTGGGGAGAAGCTAAGCATCCAATGGACCTAGAGCTGATGGGATTAGACCCACTAGATAGGATATTATTAGATGTACTGACTACTTCGTCATCATCACTACTTGTCCAGTCATCCATTATTGAGTCAACTGCTGAATAATGAAGTCTTTTCTCTGACGGAGAAAGAGCACTTTCAAAACTTTCTTCAGAATTTGCAACTGACATTTCGTCCGTATCTCTAAATGCCATTGTACTCGAGTGACTGGGAGGTCTCAAGTTGCTTATTGGTACCAGCTTCCCAAAAGCATCCCTGGGAGTCCTTAAGGGTACATCTTCCTCAACAATATGAACCTCTCCGCAAGGCTGCAGTCACGAAAGAAAAGCTTCTTTTACAACAAAACAAAGATGTACTCTACTCCCCAATTAACAAGTAACGAGATTGGTGTGCCTATGTATATATATTACGACCGAGAGAGAATGTACTTACGAATCCTTCAACATCAGTCCAGCGACGCTTTAAAAGAAACCGCTGCTGTCCACGAGTAATAACATTGAAAGAGCCATCACTAAGTCGACGGTATTGTCGTATCTTTAATTATCACCAAGAATTGTGTAAGTTCCATAGCAAGAAGAAGAAGAAGAACAAAAAAAAAAAAAAAAAAAAAAAAAAAAAAAAAAAAAAAAAAAAAAAAAAAAAAAAAAAAAAAAAAAAAAAAAAAAAAAAAAAAAAAAAAAAAAAAAAAAAAAAAAAAAAAAAAAAAAAAAAAAAAGATCGAAACTGCTCCCAAAGATAAGAATTGTTTCATCTTAACAATCATTTGAAATAAGAAAAGGAAAGTTTACCTCAGCTGTTGTCCCAACAGTGGCATACTTGAACTGATTACCTTCTCTGTAAACACGAATCTGAAGAAGATACATGTAAATTATTATTAGTATTATATTTTAATACAGAAAAGAACATGTAAAAGATTTAAGTAACGTACGACACCAATGGTAGATGGAGCGTTAGGTTGGCTCAAAGCTCTCTCAATAGCAGCCAAGAAACTAGACTGGATAATTCTAAGGGGAAGCGTCGACTCTGGAAACAGAACCACTCCTGTGAAGTATACCAAAGAAGCAATGTCAATGTCTTACAAAACACTACGAGATTCACACCGTAAGTGTGTGTCTTACACAAACTCTGGTTTACATAAGTGATGCTTCTAGTTAGTGCGTCTAAGCAATAGACATATAAATGAAGAGAAGAGAAGAGAACACCTTCAAGATAGAAAAGAGGGATCTTCAAAACTGTGCCTCCATCCAGAAAAGCAGTTCTGTTTTGAGTGTCCTCTACCTCTGAATCAACAATATATAAAAAAGGAAGCTCAAATCAAATGTGACCAAAACCAAGACGATAGAGAGAATCCACTCAAGTCATACCGCCAAGATAGGTATGTAAAGAAGCAACATCTGGGTTGAAAATATGTTCATCTGCACCTATATTATCACTATTGCCAAAACACACAACCGTATTAAGAGAATATAGGTAACAACCAACAGATGATCTGATCTGATCTGATCTGATCGTGGAGATTGCTCACGAGAGACGAGTGTTGGAGTTGGCGCGGAATGCGGCGAGATCATCATCATCCTCATCGTCGTCCTCCTCGGAATCTCGAAAATCATCCACTTCCTCAACTTGCAACTCCTCGAAATCGAGCTCCCGAATCTGCTCCATCTGAAGCCTTTCTCTCTCTAGAATCCTCTCCTCGTCCATCTCTCTCTCTCTCCTTGCGTTTGTCTTCGTCCTGGTTAAGTTTTGATCTTTGTTGTCTATTACCCGGCCCACCTATCTCGGTTTGGTTAATGTTAAAAACCGAATTTTATTGGACGGACAGTTAAAAAAACTGGCGGAGAAAGTAAATCCCACTTCCATTGTTAGAATAAAGCTTTAACATTTGGCTATGATGCTCTACTTTTATACCACGTCTCATTTAAGTTTTAACACTTACAAAACAAATGCTGCAATATCCCGTTTTTTTTTTTTTTTTTTTCATTTCAAGGTCTAAGTTGAAATATGCAGCTGACTCTTCTGCTCTACTAAATTACACATTAGTTTAGACACACCATTGTAGCTTGCTTTTTATTGAAGCCACCACACCTTAAGCACAAAGCTGCTCCAACCAATTCGAAATCATGTATTGAATAGTTAACCTCATGATTGCACAACCGGCTAGATGCATATACGACCCTTTATCTATGTTCTACAAATGACTTAAATGGTTTTCGTTAATTGGAAACGTAACTTCATTGCAAGATTATATATGTATCTTTGCAGAATAATCATAACTGAAGATTAGTATTGAGAAACCTATGTTGTATGTTGCATCTATGTATTTGAGATAAAGTCTTCTACATCTATATTTGTAAGAGATTTTTAGTAATATATAAGATAGATATGTCAATCAACTTATCACCAATTGGTTTTAGATTATAAGTCTATTTAAATTAACTTGGTATCAGAGTCCGATCCAAGCTCGATCCACTTCAATTTGACCCAAAGTTTTTTATTGATCTTTACCCAAACATTTCGAAATTAAACGTTCAAAGAACCATAATCTTGAATGGACGTATTGGAGATAAAACCTCTCACATTAATAGTTATAATGGATTCTTCGTAATATATAAGATAGATAAGTCAATCTAATTATCACCAATTAGTTTTAAATTGAAAGTCTAATTAACTTAACAATATGGATGTTTAAATGAGAAAGGAAATCACTTATATGTTTTTTCTCGATATGACATAAAGACTTAAGGCAAAGAAGGAGTTCTAGTGTGTTAACTTTGGTGAGTGAATAAAGAGTGTAATCCAACTATCCGGGTGAATTAAGAATTTATCCATCTCAAGTTGTTTGTGATGTTGAGCATATCGAATTTAAATAACTCACTATCAAATTTATATACATTATATGCAGTACATAACGATTTCAGATTAGACAATCACATTGTGAGTAATCTGTTATTTTAACCTTAGCTGATTTGTTCTTATTAGCTGAATATTTTATCTGATGTGATACTTTTAAGTAGGTAAAAAAATATTTTATATATTGGAGATATTTTGTCAAAAATAAATATACAATAATTTATAAATAAAATAGCTTTTGACAAAGTAATAATATAAAATATAAAAGATTTTTTTTTTAATTTTGAACAGGATCTTTATAAAGTTTGAGACGTCCTAGCTAGATGAGAAAGTTTGAAATATACATTTGGCCCCATGCAATATAGCCAGGAAAATAATTGTGCATATCGAAAGTAGTTTCTAGTGTAGTTTTGTTCCCCACTTTTCATTTCTCCAATGCGGTTAAAGGCCCAAACTGTGACAAACTCTTCTCACCTAACTTATTAATATATTCATCTTTCGTGGAAAGAGGTTAAAAGAAAAGTGTTAAATTGCGTAAATTTCTTGGTTCTTTTTGAAAGATGAGCGTATGAAACCGACACCTCTGACACAAAAAAAACAAATATTAAAAGAAACGAGAAGAAATGAACAAAAATGGTATAGAGAAGAGTGAGAAGAGAGCCAAGTATTTCGAAAAGCTCACTATTTCTCTTTCATCAAGAACTTGAGTTAGAGAGAGAGAGAGAGAAAAGAGCTCTTCACCTAAAGAACTCAGATTCTCTCACTCGCTTTACGATCCTTCCTGCTCCTGCGTCCTCTCGGGTCCGTCTATTTTAATTTCCCTATCTTCTTCTCCAATATCTATTTCTTAAGTCTCTTTGTTCTTACTGCTGTTTCTCTCAGTTTTGTTTCTTTTAAATTTTCTTCCCCCAAAAGTATTGATATAGATTGAAAGATAACAAGATCCATGTGAGAAACCCATCTCCAAAATTAGATTTTCAGTGTATCAGAAGCTAAATTGTAGCTTTCTTATGTATCTGCTTGGAATCAGAAATTCTTTGTTTTTTTGTCTATATAATGTTTGCATGGCTTTTTTCTTCATTTTCTTTTTTTGCTTAATAATGCTATAATTGACTTCACAATTTTGTTTAATATATATATTTAGGCTTTCAAAATAAATACAAATTATCATATTGTTTTAACCGTTGCAAATATTTCTCCGCTGATTTGAAGGTGCAATTCCTCATAGAAAATGATTTTAAAAGAATACTTTGGCATATTCTTGGAAATTATTAGGTTCCTTGTAGATATTCCAGTCTTTTTATTTAGACTTATCCAATGCTAATTTATCGGTAATAATGTGTGCATATATGTATGAATACAAACTTTATATTAGGGACTCCCTAATAAGGTTTTTGATTTATGATGAAACAGATTAAAGAACCATTAACCAAACCGTAAAATGGAGAAAACAAGAGCAACGTTTCGACACAAGGATCAAACAATGTATCAGTCTGTAGATCGGCAAACTGATCTGGTCGGACACAACAACAACAACAACAAATCGATCAGTAACAAGCCACTGGCTCTGAGTCTCTTGATTGGTCTGAAGAATGACAAGTGCATCTCAGATTCTGATTTTGTCAGAAGCCCTAAATCTCCTCTGGAATTTAGGATGGCTGACCCATTCTTCCTCAGATCATCACTCGCTGCTCATCTTAACTGTTCTTGTGGCCCTGCTAAAGTTGGGTTAAGCATTGTGGATTCTCTCGATGATGATCGGGTTCTGTCACCAGATGTCGTGTTTGGACCAGCCTTGAGGATCAAGTCTTCTGACAAACATCCCAAGTTGTTCCCAGAAACCAAGTCCCTGAAGATGGAAAAAGAAAGATCTGGTGTTATCTTCGAAATCGCCTCGTTTTCTGCGGATGATTGTCAGACAAAGACCCGAGTTCTGTCTCAATCCGCAGAAGGGTACTTTCCAAGGATTGGTTCAGAGGACAATGCATTCTCATGCAGCTGTCTATCTGAGGATGAGATGGAGATGTCAGAGGACTACACTTGTATCATTACACATGGTCCTAACCCGAAAACCACTCATATTTACGGTGACCAAGTTTTAGAGTGTCACAAGAATGAGGATAACAAAGAGAAGAGTACTGAGACAGAGTTGGATTCCATGTTTCCTTTGGATAACTTCCTCAGCGTATGTAACTTCTGCAACAAGAAACTTGTAGTTGGGAAAGACATATATATGTACAGGTGCGTGTTCCATTTCCAATAATCTCTCTAACTCGCACACAAATGTGCATATGCACGGACCAAAGTAGATAATGTAATGGATCATTTAGATGCAGTAAATGATGTTTGTGTGGTGCTGAGTTGCAGAGGAGAGAAAGCGTTTTGCAGCGCAGAGTGTCGTTCAGAGGAGATGACAATAGATGAGGAGGAGGACCTGGAAGATTCTTGCGTAGGTATGCATGGATCTTTAAAGAAGATCTTCTGAACAAGAAGCAGCTAAATAAGACGATGGTCATGGGACGAGCTTTTATAGACCAGGCCATCGTGTCTTAACCACCTAAAAAGACTTATTATATAATGTATTGAAAAGGTGTCATGCCAATGGTTGGTAACATTTGGCACTACTAATCTGGTTTCATCCGTCTACAAAGAGCTGTGTTTATGCGCATCTATTATCAGCTGCAGCAGCCACGGATGGATTAGGCAGGCGGCCTTCGTTTTCTTTGTAATGGGGTTTCAGTTTCTTCTTGGGTTTGGATACCCAAGTTGAAGACTACTACTAAGATCATAACTGAATAAGCATCGTGAAGAGAGGGATTTTGAATCATGTTTTTAAGGGTCTTGCTATGGATGTATGGCCTCTTAAGTTTGTATTCAGATTTTAATTAAATAAATAGCATATCTATAATATGATCAATAATATCACTTGCAACCAGAATAGCAACAAGGGAAGCATTGGCTTTGTATAGAGTTTAGAACAAATTGCAGTACATTGACGTTTCCGAACCTTATATATTGTCCATTTCCCTAGCATATGTTCTGCATATACTCTTTATGTCTTAGAATTAAAGTTTTCGTTGCCAACAATCTAAGAATTGGCTTTTTACGCATCAAACTATTAATCTGAATCTTCAAGGAAGCACCAATACTCTAATAATCTTGATGATAGTCTATCTGGCTAATAATGTAATTATGTAAGGAACGTCAATTAATTTCTTATGATTAAACCTTGACCTGGCTGCTCCTCCATGACTAATTCTCTAATTTAAGAATGTTTTCTTGATGCTAGTTATACTAAATTGTACTATTTTCGAAGTAAATTTAGTAAAATTTGATAAAACTAGAACTTAATTATATCAAATTAGACCATCATTAAAATACAATTTGGTCAAACTAGAAGACGGTATATATTCTAGTTTATACTACAAAATTCTGTATTAAATTTCTTAAAAATTAAAATTTGAATTGAGAGAAAATGTAAGAGAAAAATCGGAATTGTTTTATTCTAATAAAAGTAAAGAACATTTGAGATTTAGTAAGAACATGTGAGATTAAAAAATTTCTATTAAGAGTATTTGAAACTTCTGCCAAAAAAAAAAAGCTAATAAATGACAGGGAATCATATAGTGAGAAGTGAAGTGTTCCAAAGTCCCAAACTCAACGGTTCAAAATCATCGACATCTACTAACCTCTCGTCTCATAAGATAGTGGCTTTACCAATATTCTTCCTTATACTAATATGTGCTTTCCTCCAAATATCTTAATCAATCGATCCAATTGTGATACAACATGACACAACATCAATCGCTAACGAAACAAGTTACATTAATCTTCCAAGTCGAATAGTAAATGCCTCCAAGAGACGTCTTTGTGTAGAGACACCTAGAGAAGAGACATGTTCTTATATCTTTAATATAATGGACCCTCCTATAAATTACTACGTATGAGTATCACTCTTGAAAACATTATCATTTATAAATACACATTCTTATATTCTAAAACTATTCATCAGCTAGCACTCTAAAGCGCTGAAATATATAGTAATAAAATTATTGTTATAATTTATTATCGTTGACATTTGTGGGGCACATGCACACGCAATGGAACTTAAATATATAAAAAAAGAAAATGAGACGAGAAATCATCTATTTCTGTCATGTTCACACTAAGACCATCTTTAACCCATGAAATAAGTTTTTTATTATTTTTTTTTCTAATTAAAAAAAAAGAATTAGGATAGGAACCAATCGCGGACCGTCACGTATCAGTAAGACCCGTAAACAGTGTAAGAAACCTTCCAAAATCGTTTTTTAATTCAGAATTTTTGTAACCAGTTCTTACACTATTTACGGATCTCACTGACAAGTAAGACCCGCGAACAGTGCAAGAAACTCACCTAAAAAACTAGATTAAACATATCTTAACAAGTGTGGAACTCGTTCTTATTGAAGATTCTGAAGACGCAACACACTAGTTTGAACATGACACACACTTATATTTAAAATATAAAAGAAATTTTACTAAAATAATCAATATGAAACCGGTCCAAAAGATGAGATTTAAAATATAAAAAATAAATATTTTTTTCAGATTGTACAAATTTTATTTTTTATTTGATTAAAATTTTTGTTTCTTAATTATAATTTTTATAATTAAAAATTATTATTATAGGATAACAACATAGTTAGCTTTTTATTTTAATTTATTTAAATCTTTGGCTAATTTTATTATATTAATTTATAATTTAATTTTATTATATTAAAAGAATAATATAGATAAATTACAATCTAATCAATTTTAGTTAAAATGTAGATCTATAGAAAATAGATATAGTTAATATCTTCTTTAAGAATATAGTTATGTTATTTTATAATTATTATTTTTCAGTTAAGCTTTTCCACCTTTCATAAATATATTTTAATAAAATTTATGTACCAATCGAACATTATTTCATACAGTTTATCCAATATTACCGCGTTTGTTCCGAAAACTGCTCTTAAACTGTAGCAAACTCTTATTTTCAAAAAAAAAAAAAACTATAGCAAACTCTTATTTCGCTTTTCCAGCCCTATCAAATACACATATATCAACCGGAGCTATATTGTTTAACACGGACAATACGAATCTGATGCTGTCATGTCAAGCTTTTGAGTTAATTTATATAATAATATATAAATGCATTAATTTGCAATATAATAGTCAACGCTTAGATTTTAGATAGCATAAAAAGAGTTACACAATTACACACAACACATATACAAAACTCAAAACTGTTGCATTCACCAACAGAAACAACAATGGAGTCTCAGACTCAGACTCAGACTAGTCAGACTAGTCAACCCGAATCCCCAAACCCGTTCACCGGAATATTCCATAAACTGAAAACCAATCTTGTTTTCCGGTCAAAGCTCGCCGAAGTAAACGGTGCAATGGGTGATCTCGGCACTTACATACCGATCGTCCTCGCTTTAACTCTTGCCAAGGATTTGGATTTAGGCACAACACTGATATTCACCGGGATTTACAACGCCGTAACCGGAGCGGTTTACGGCGTACCGATGCCGGTACAACCGATGAAGTCGATCGCAGCCGTGGCGATTTCATCAACTGCGGAGGAGTTTGGTATACCGGAGATCATGGCCGCCGGAATCTGCACCGGAGGGATCTTGTTTGTGTTAGGGATCTCTGGTTTGATGCAGTTTGTGTTCAATATCATTCCTTTATCGGTTGTTAGAGGGATTCAGTTGTCACAAGGCTTAGCCTTTGCCATGTCTGCGGTTAAGTATATTAAGAAAGAACAAAACTTTGTAAAGTCCAAAAGTGTTGGTGACAGGCCTTGGTTAGGGCTTGATGGTTTGGTCTTGGCTTTGGTTTGTGTTCTCTTCATAGTTCTAGTGAATGGAGATGGGGAACAAGAAGAAGAAGAAGAAGAAGAGGAGGAGGAAGAGAGAAATGGTTCAAGAAGAAGAAGATGGGTTTCGATAAGGAAGGTTGTATCTAATGTACCATCTGCTCTGTTGATTTTCTTGTTGGGTGTTGTTTTGGCTTTTATAAGGAAGCCAAGTATTGTGCATGACATTAACTTTGGACCGTCGAAGATTAAGTTAGTGAGAATGGACAAGGAAGCATGGAAAAACGGCTTTCTGAAAGGGACCATTCCGCAGTTACCTCTCTCTGTTCTGAACTCTGTTGTGGCTGTGTGTAAGCTTTCTTATGACTTATTCCCTGAGAAGAAGTTTTCAGCTACATCGGTTTCAATGACTGTTGGGTTGATGAATATGGTTGGATGTTGGTTTGGGGCAATGCCTACTTGCCATGGAGCCGGTGGGTTAGCCGGACAGTACAAGTTTGGTGGGAGGAGTGGTGGGTGTGTGGCACTGTTGGGAGTAGCTAAATTGGTTTTGGGATTGGTTTTAGGAGGTTCATTGGTGGGTATAATGGAGAAGTTTCCGGTTGGTGTGCTTGGAGCTT
>MU108402.1:6063-23461 GCA_012274485.2 Sinapis alba
GGTCGGTGCAACAGCCCGCTCCACTCGTTTGGTCTTAGTTCTGATCACCTTTTGCCCCTTTTTGAACCATAATGCCTCCCAATACCTCCAATTGGTGCTCCAGTACCTGATGAATGCAGATGCATGCAGAATAGAGACTAGAATGACTAAACTCTAGCCTAAATGCTTAATATGCACTAGAACAAGTGACCTAAACAATGCAAATAATGCAAAACATCACCTTCTTCGCCTGGTTGTCTCCTATATGGTCTCAATAAAGCCCATTTAGTTCTCTTATGGGTTTCTTTTATCTGTGTCGTTCTAAATATTTTTTGGACTCATGATTCTGAATTGTTTTTCTTGATGTTTCTTAGGCCGAAATTTTAATTTGAAACTTGTTAATCTTTACAAGAGTCTGCAGGAAAACAGGATATATATATCATACAAATACTATGCAAGATTTAAAACTATAAAATTTCTATCTAAATTATCTCTCTTGCTAAAAATGAACCTAGTTAAAGTAAACATGTCTTACCATTTCCTAATAATGGTGTTACTTATGTCTTTGTAACCGTGGATTCGTTGTTCCTTGGTTCAGAGCGGTAATGACTGTCATAACTTAAACATCATTTGTCTTAATTGATGTCTTTAATCATGACTTATACACTCGTGGTTTTGAGTTCTTGATGTCTTTCATTTGAGTCATGTCAATGTCCGAGAGATGTAATTTTAAGAAACAACAAAACGAACATCATCACGGATCTCATAACTGTGAAACGAACTGATCATTTTATTTCTTTTTCCTTCAATAACTACTTTATCTTGATCTTTTAAATCTGGAAGCTGGGACCATGCAGAAATTATTTTTTGACAAAAGACAAATCCGTATTTGTCAAGAAGACGTAAGTACTCGAGGATAGGATGATATATCAATAGTATAAGTTTTAGTTCTAGAATGTAGTACATCGTTTCAAAAATGTCCATTTAAAATAAATATTTAAAAGTCTAAAAATAGAATTAAAAAAACGAGTACTTGTTTGGACTTTCCAAACCGTAGTTGTTTTTCGTTACCTTTGTTTCTGTAACGAGTATACTCTAAATTTCCGCTATTTTTGGGGGTCAAATTTCATGTTGGTGTATGTGTTTAACATCCACATTAACACTTTCAAAAGAATATAAACCATTTCTAGCGAAAACAAAACAACCTAGAAAATCTGTTTGATAAAAATATATTACTTTTAGGTCTACATATTGAAAACGTTCCCATGTGGAATGCTGATTTGAAATATATATATGTAGATTCAGCGCAGATAATAGGGAAGAACCCAAATTACTTCAAGTGTAGCTTTTATGAAACGTGGCAAAATGCGATGATATGATGTTGACCAAACATATCTATCAATATAAATATACAGAAATGAATTATAAGTATTTATAAATGTCAAAAAAGACTTGAAATGTACCGACCTATCCACTTAAATTTTTATGCCTTGCACTATTTTTTGCTTTGCCTATGTATAAAAGTTAAAAAAATAAAGTATATATACTAGCAAAGTAACACCATTTCAAAACCAATTAAATTACAATTTCCGTGGTTTGAAATTGAAGGTCTCTCTTTCAGACTATTCTGAATTAGTCATCTTAGTCAAATCCCACTAACACATCAGCTTTGTCCATATTAAATATTTCCAATGCTCGTAATTTTTCATGTAAAAAGAGTAGTTACATGTCAGCTTTGTCCACGTTATAGTATATATAGATGTCCTAGTCACACTTTTCAATGCAAAATTTCAACCAACTAAAAGGAAAAATCAATACGGTGGCTACCTCCCTCGAGATAACTTGTTTCGAATATATCAGCATCGTATTGTGGTGGTTATAACTCGATTAATGCACCGTGTCGATTGACTTATATATATAATCTCTGGTGAGACTAAACAAAAAAAAATCAGTTCAAACCAGTGGACGAGGAAAAAAAAACTTTTACAGGAGTCAAATATAGATAAAACAATGGTCAATAGACTAAATTCATCATATATTTTTGTAAGAAATACATGTAAATTCTTTTTTACAAAAATTCACTTGACCCACCAGAGACCATGATAGCTCTGCTATTGGTTCAAACTGAAGTAAAATAAGAAAAGTTAAAAAAAAAAAAAACAGATGTTTTTGTAACATATACACTAATTGGTAGTTTACAAAAAAAAATACACTAATTGGCATCCACAACTTAGGTTGTGTACTAAAAACGAAAATTAATTCATTTTCCACGATAACGAGCTCGGATAGTATACAACGGCAATGAATTTAGTTTGTAAAAACTAGGAGGGTTATTTTCCATCTTAAGTTTGTATACTCCATTGTGATCTCATTTTGAATTTATTTTTGTTTGTCAGATTATGATTTCTCTCACGACTTATTCATTATGCTTTGAAATCACATTCATTGTACAAAAAGTTTTTCTTGTTTGAATAAATTTAACATTCTTTCAAAAAGAAAAACACTACAAATTCAAAAAAAAAATCACATTCTAATTTAACATGCTCTCTCAGCCACTACTAAAATTATAGATAGGAATGATTAAAGCCCTAATTTTGTTGGTAAGTGAAAAAAAAAGTTAGTACAAGCTTGTGAAACGAGGAATAACGGCGGCACGTGTGGAAAAGAATAAACATGCCTGCTTCTTCATCACCGCGTACCACGTAATCATCTTCTTCAACGCGCATACAACCTGAGACCTTCTTCTTCTAAATTCTTACACTCTACTTAACACACACACATATAAATACACTAACAAGCCGCCATTCTCACTATAACTTCAACTCCAAACAATACCTGAATAATAAAGTATACAAAAAAAAACCCTAAATAACCAAAGTTATATTACACAACACACTTATCCAAACCTTTGCATTTGGTTTATAGATATGGATGCATCACCCAAGTACACAGGTGTAAGGAAGAGGAAGTGGGGGAAATGGGTTGCTGAGATTCGTCTCCCAAACAGCCGCGAGAGGATCTGGCTAGGCTCTTTCGCCACCGCTGAGAAGGCGGCGCGTGCTTTCGACGCGGCTCTTTATTGTCTACGTGGCCCCGGTGCGCGTTTCAACTTCCCGGACAACCCACCGGAGATACCCGGCGGAAGTTCTCTGACGCCGCAACAGATTCAGGTCGTAGCCAGCCGTTTCGCCTGCGAGGAAGCGTTACCACCGCAGCAGCCTCCGTCGCCACGTGGAGATAATAAGACAGAGGATGGAGGAGGGATTTCAGCACGTGGGGATATTAGTTGTGGTAGTAGTAGTGGTGGGCCGACCTCAGGTCAAGTTGGGGAGGATAACAACAACCACGTGGGTAATAGTAATGATACGACAACGTATTGGCCGTTTATGTGGGAGGGGAATCATGTGGTTCCTACTACGTCAGAAGAGTTTGGAACTTTTTTCATGGGCGATGATTCTATAAATTTGTATTCAGAGCAACATCAGCTCTCATCTGATATTTACTATGATGGAGCTTATGTTGTTGAAGACGATCTCTCTTCTCATTACAATATTAATCTTTGGGATTTCTGAGATCCGAATTTTTATCATGGATCTTGGACTAAAGTATTCCAAATATCATTACAGAAGGTGAATGATTAAGTTACCAGCCTCTTAGTATAGTAAGAGTAATAGCTAGGTAATTCATCTTCTTTATCTTTCTTTTTTCTTTATTTATTTAAAATTTAGACCAATTTATTTCACATATCATTTTGTGTGTTAGTATGTGCTTTGTATTAAATACACTGCAGTACGTAGCACATTACTTCCATTGTAGTTTTCTTTCTTTTTCTTTTCTTGGACTTGCTTGTATTTCTCGTAACACGCCAATCTTGATCTCAATTGTTTGTCATAGATTGTTTCAAAGTGTATACATATATAAAGGCTCCATATGTGTTTCTATAAGTGCTCACCTTTTGTTAGGGAATTGATGTGTTATAATAACCCGTCATTATAAATGTATATGTAAAATGTAACGAATATTTACTATCATGTAATCAACTAATTAATAGTATAGTAGTTTAACTAGTTCTAGAGATTATAATTTAGGCTCTACTATACTAGAATACGAATTATTTATATATACATTGTTAGCTTCGTTAATATAATCAAAAGCGTGATTTATATTGAAAAAGATTATAAACCCAAAATCATCATCACCTGCACAGTTTTTATACTCCCCAAGGGCTGCCTGAAAAGTATTCAAAGTCTTTGTTCTAGATTCCTATGGAGTGGGAGTATCTCTGGTTCTGTTCAGTATAAAGTTGCCTCGAATTCTATCTGCCTTCCCAAGTCGGAGGGTGGACTTGGACCGAGGGACTTCAGTTTATGGAATAAAACATTATGCTTGAGACTATTGTGGCTCTTGTTTGCTAATGGTGATTCTCTTTGGGCTGCATGGATTAAATCTAATAGGATCAAAGAGAAAAATATTTGGCATATTGGTTCATAAGAGCAAAGGTTGGTAATGGCAGGATCATAAGCTTCTGGTGGGATGTCTGGACTCCTTTTGGTAGGCTCATTGATTACTTCGGGCATGATGGCCCAAGAGAGCTTTCTATCCCACTTCACTCTTCTGTCACAGACGCTTGCAACTACACTAGTTGGCTTATGCGAGGGGCCAGATCACCTGCTGCTGAAACGCTCCAGGTATTCCTAACAACTATACCTTTGATGTCGCTTGCTGCTGGAAATGAATCTTATGTCTGGTTTGTAAACGATTCTGCTCTGGATAATTTCTCGACTAAGCTCACTTGGGAATCACTGCGGCATAGAGCTCCAACACAACAATGGTCCTAGCTCTTACATTTGGTTCAAATGAGCGATCCCAAGACATTCTTTCAACATCTTGCTGCCTATGTAACACATTCATGGAAGACAGGGACCATCCACACATGGTTAGCCTTCTCTGAGTGGCTAATGTTACGAGACAGAGCCGCACCAATGCTACTCAAACGTTTGGTGGCTTCAGCAACAATCTATTCGATCTGGTCTGAGCGCAACAAGCGTTATCACGATAACATTTCTTCTCTGGCGGCAGTAATCTTCAAGATGCTTGGCCGCTTTATTAGGGATGTTATTCTGTCCAAAAGAAATCAAAAACAGAGCTGTGGACTGATGCAGTATTGGCTTCCTAGATAGAAATAATCTTGGAACCTTCTCTTATATGCTTTGCCTTGTTTTTATTTTTTTTTGCCAAGGCAAATCATAACATAATAAAACCTATTGTATTTTTTTACAAACTCTACCCATTTCAATGGAATTCACATATTTGGCAACAAAAAAAAAACACTTGCGCAAATGTTTCCATTTTGTATTTTTCATTTTATTGTTACTGAGCGGTAATGTTTTAAAAATTTAAAATGTTTATATACATCCATAATAAATCATGTGTTCGTACTAAATTAATAAATAAATCATGTTATAATGACTGTGTCCTTTGTTTGAAGCTTTGTGAGTGTTTTAAAATAGAGAAAGATAAGGAACTTGATAATATAAGTGTGTAGCAAACCACAGCCTGAGGCCATGCTCATAGTTGCGGTTTCCTAAGATGTAGATTGATGTTCTGATATTAATTATTATAATCGATAATGACATTAAAACAAGTAAAATATTTAAGATATAACTAATGAAATTATAGATTTTTTGTTGAAATATAATTTTATTTAAAATCGAGAAAGACAAATTATAGATTTAAGACTTATGATTCTTGAATATGTGAAGAATTTGTTTAAGTTTGTTTTCTAATCTATCAAACGAAACAACATTTCAAAAATAAAAATGTAAACGTATTCAAAATTCAAAAGTAACTCACTGAGATCTAAAATAGTATATTGGTTTTCCGTTATATACCGAGTCTCTCATATGTATGATATTAGTTTTCCGTTATATACCGAGTCTCTCATATGTATGAACCAAAAGGAATCCTTGGCGACGAGCCTCTAGTGCAAGCAAATGGGCAACATAGCGCTAAGAGCATGATTAATGGAAAGATTTAATGAAGTTTTTAAAGGATGATTTGACTTTTTCTGCTAAAAAACTTATTTTTATTTTTTATTAAAAATGTATTTTTAGTGTTTTTAGTTAAAAATTAAAAAACATTTTAAGATACACAAAAATATTTTTTTAAGAGGTCCCATTAATCATGATTTATGGAGTATTTATTTATGGATATTTCAAAAGAAAAAATAAATATATATTAATATTTATTATGAGATTATTCACTCAGAGTTGAGTGGTGTGTATTGATATTCATCTTACTCTCTACCTTCAGTTAAACGGTAAACCTATCAGCCACTTGAATTTCCAATCACCATATCGTATTTATTTGGATGTGTCGGTGGTAACTCCTGCCCATTATTAAAATTATGGAGGCACCACATTCCAAGATTGTATGTTAACACATTCGAGATCGACTAGATATAGTCTTCACTGGCTAGAAAAAAATCTGTGTGGATTGGGTCAGGAATCAAATTGTTTTTGGACTCACGATTTAGTTCCACTTCTACTTTCGGTGAGCCTACTCAATAGCCAATTCCAAGAGTTCACGGGCCCTATTTGCTTATTCAATACTAGTTGGCATTTCTAACAAGAAAAGTGGCACGTACATATATGTTTGTTGTTTTCCATTTAATGGAAACAAACCTTTACCCATAAAAACAAGCACGTACGTAACAGTTAATGTGGTGCTTTATAACTTACCACGTGAACCAATATCTGTTTGCAGTCGTCCATATAATACAGCCAATTCAAAAAACAGAATGATCAAATCAAATGCTAGCAAGTAGCAATACAAGTGCCTACATTAATAATATGTGTATGTAATACAACCAATGGGGAATTCTACCCATTGGAATTGTATGTATATAACTATATATTAATATTAATATTTAATTATGAGGTTATTAATTTTACGGAAACCAAATTGAATTTTTTTTTAAACTGATATTTTAAAAAAATTTCGGTCATGGGTGAGATTGACGGGATAAATCACTCTTGTATAAAGAGGTCCCGTAAAATTAATAATTTCACCANCTCCAACACAACAATGGTCCTAGCTCTTACATTTGGTTCAAATGAGCGATCCCAAGACATTCTTTCAACATCTTGCTGCCTATGTAACACATTCATGGAAGACAGGGACCATCCACACATGGTTAGCCTTCTCTGAGTGGCTAATGTTACGAGACAGAGCCGCACCAATGCTACTCAAACGTTTGGTGGCTTCAGCAACAATCTATTCGATCTGGTCTGAGCGCAACAAGCGTTATCACGATAACATTTCTTCTCTGGCGGCAGTAATCTTCAAGATGCTTGGCCGCTTTATTAGGGATGTTATTCTGTCCAAAAGAAATCAAAAACAGAGCTGTGGACTGATGCAGTATTGGCTTCCTAGATAGAAATAATCTTGGAACCTTCTCTTATATGCTTTGCCTTGTTTTTATTTTTTTTTGCCAAGGCAAATCATAACATAATAAAACCTATTGTATTTTTTTACAAACTCTACCCATTTCAATGGAATTCACATATTTGGCAACAAAAAAAAAACACTTGCGCAAATGTTTCCATTTTGTATTTTTCATTTTATTGTTACTGAGCGGTAATGTTTTAAAAATTTAAAATGTTTATATACATCCATAATAAATCATGTGTTCGTACTAAATTAATAAATAAATCATGTTATAATGACTGTGTCCTTTGTTTGAAGCTTTGTGAGTGTTTTAAAATAGAGAAAGATAAGGAACTTGATAATATAAGTGTGTAGCAAACCACAGCCTGAGGCCATGCTCATAGTTGCGGTTTCCTAAGATGTAGATTGATGTTCTGATATTAATTATTATAATCGATAATGACATTAAAACAAGTAAAATATTTAAGATATAACTAATGAAATTATAGATTTTTTGTTGAAATATAATTTTATTTAAAATCGAGAAAGACAAATTATAGATTTAAGACTTATGATTCTTGAATATGTGAAGAATTTGTTTAAGTTTGTTTTCTAATCTATCAAACGAAACAACATTTCAAAAATAAAAATGTAAACGTATTCAAAATTCAAAAGTAACTCACTGAGATCTAAAATAGTATATTGGTTTTCCGTTATATACCGAGTCTCTCATATGTATGATATTAGTTTTCCGTTATATACCGAGTCTCTCATATGTATGAACCAAAAGGAATCCTTGGCGACGAGCCTCTAGTGCAAGCAAATGGGCAACATAGCGCTAAGAGCATGATTAATGGAAAGATTTAATGAAGTTTTTAAAGGATGATTTGACTTTTTCTGCTAAAAAACTTATTTTTATTTTTTATTAAAAATGTATTTTTAGTGTTTTTAGTTAAAAATTAAAAAACATTTTAAGATACACAAAAATATTTTTTTAAGAGGTCCCATTAATCATGATTTATGGAGTATTTATTTATGGATATTTCAAAAGAAAAAATAAATATATATTAATATTTATTATGAGATTATTCACTCAGAGTTGAGTGGTGTGTATTGATATTCATCTTACTCTCTACCTTCAGTTAAACGGTAAACCTATCAGCCACTTGAATTTCCAATCACCATATCGTATTTATTTGGATGTGTCGGTGGTAACTCCTGCCCATTATTAAAATTATGGAGGCACCACATTCCAAGATTGTATGTTAACACATTCGAGATCGACTAGATATAGTCTTCACTGGCTAGAAAAAAATCTGTGTGGATTGGGTCAGGAATCAAATTGTTTTTGGACTCACGATTTAGTTCCACTTCTACTTTCGGTGAGCCTACTCAATAGCCAATTCCAAGAGTTCACGGGCCCTATTTGCTTATTCAATACTAGTTGGCATTTCTAACAAGAAAAGTGGCACGTACATATATGTTTGTTGTTTTCCATTTAATGGAAACAAACCTTTACCCATAAAAACAAGCACGTACGTAACAGTTAATGTGGTGCTTTATAACTTACCACGTGAACCAATATCTGTTTGCAGTCGTCCATATAATACAGCCAATTCAAAAAACAGAATGATCAAATCAAATGCTAGCAAGTAGCAATACAAGTGCCTACATTAATAATATGTGTATGTAATACAACCAATGGGGAATTCTACCCATTGGAATTGTATGTATATAACTATATATTAATATTAATATTTAATTATGAGGTTATTAATTTTACGGAAACCAAATTGAATTTTTTTTTAAACTGATATTTTAAAAAAATTTCGGTCATGGGTGAGATTGACGGGATAAATCACTCTTGTATAAAGAGGTCCCGTAAAATTAATAATTTCACCATTAAATATTATTATTAATATATATATATATATATATATATATATATATATATTAGTAAATTCAATGGATAAATATTTTCATTGGGAGTGCTTTTACTTTGCTTAACAAAATTATAGTTAAACCTCATTATTGAGGCAGGTAAATAACCCATTTTTCGCTAGCTCTGAAGGATTAAAAACTAAACAATCAACCAAAAATAAAACAAATGATGATAAAACATAACAAGAACCAAACAAGAATCAACGAAAAAAGTCAGCCTTGCATTTAATGTATACAATTTTATAATCAATAGTTTCGTATTAATCATCTCTTTCTCTCTATCTATCGGAAAAAAAGAAATTAATAATGGCTCCATCGTTTCTAAGCGTGGCCAAGTTCGTGGAGGCAATACTTCGCCGAAGATTCTCCTCCACTGGTCTCTCTCTCCAAACCCTATCCATCGACTCCGAAACCACCATACAATTCTGGGGCCCACCACCGTCTCAGTCACCTGAAAACAAACAAAAACCATCACTCCTCCTCCTCCACGGTTTTGGCCCTTCAGCTATATGGCAATGGAGCCGGCAGGTAAAGCCACTCTCTCTCGCCTTCCGTCTCTACATCCCAGACCTCGTCTTCTTCGGCGGCTCCACGACAACCTCATCTTGCTCCGACGAGAACCGGTCGGAGATGTTTCAGGCTTCGTGCATGGGGAAGCTGATGGAGAAGCTCGGTGTAGAGAGGTTTAGTGTTGTCGGGACGAGCTACGGTGGGTTTGTGGCGTATAACATGGCGAAAATGTTTCCGGAGAAAGTGGAGAAAGTGATACTTGCTAGCTCCGGCGTTAATATGCGGCGGAGTGATAACGAGGCCTTCATAGCGAGGGCTAAGTGCCACCGCATCGTGGAGGTGATGCTTCCTTCCTCGGGGACTGATCTCAGGAGATTCTCTGGGATGGTTTCTTCTAGGAGACTCGATTTTGTCCCAAATTTTGTCTTGAACGACTTTTGCCAGGTATTTTTATTTCTTATTCTCTCCATTTTTTATTTAATTGTCGTTATAGAGAAAAATTTTCATTTCAAAATAAGTGTCGTTTTAGAATTTTAATACAAGATTTATTAATAAAATTTTTCATTTTATTTTTCTATTGATTAAAATATGATTAGATGTATAGGTAATTATGTTTTTATTTTGAAAATATACAAATTCATATGTTTTCTTAATATGTGTTCATAAAATCCAGTAAACAATTTTAAGACCATAAAGTCACTTAAAAATTATAAATGTTTAATATATTCGAATGAACGTTGCATTTATCAACGAATGGTTTTAGTAAAATTCGTGATTGACTAGTCCGCATGTTTTATAAAAGTGTATCTTATCATTTTGATATAAACATCTATAATTTCTCTCCTTTTGTAAATGAATTATATTCTAATATCAAATTAATATTGCTCAATAAGTGGAGTCCATGCCAGAGTCCAAACTAGCCTCTAGTATTTGTAAATGCCAAATATTATTGACATTTTAAGCATTCACAGATGTCATACAATTTTCTTACTATTTTCTTACTAAAATTCAATTTTTCATGCAATTTGTGCATATATATTAATACAATATTTAATTATGTTTATTTTCTAAATAAAAACACATTTATTATTCGTTTAACCATTTTTAACTTACAAAAAGATAAACTGTAAAATACAAAAGTTATATAACCTATAAAATTAATAAATTTAGAAACAAATTTTTTAAAACAGTTATTTTATAACAGAATGTTTACTCTACAGTGAAATAAAGAAAGTATAAATTAAACTACAATACAAGAAAATGGTGGAGCATAAAGATGCACTCCACTAGTTTATCTTTACAAAGAGTGATTGATCAGTTGTCACTTTCATTCGGTTAATATAGTATAATCTTGACTTTAATGTTATGTAACGCAGTTTATCTTTGAATGTAACGCAGAATAAAAGTAGAATAATAAAAACAGAACAAAAAGTTATGGAATCCTATCTGTATTTATTTCACATTCACCCTTCAATATGCAGAATTAGAAAAGAAAAAAAATAATAAACTGCTTGCAATGCATTTTGTGTATTAGAATTATTGCAGGCAAGAGGAAAAAGAGGTAGGGTAAAACAAAGATGTCCAATGGGAAAATTTCTTCTTTTTTTATTTCTTTTTTTTGCCTATAAATACTACACTATACACAACTTTCAAATAGTAAGTTTTTTTAGTTTTCATATGTATGATTTTTTTATAAAAAATTATGTAAAATGATATATCCTATATATATATATATTAAATTCTATAATATTTCATAAACACTTATATATATATTTATTTATTTACTTGATATATTCATGAAATGAACATACTTTTCTGTAAAAAGTATTTTACACATTATTTTGTATGCTATAAAATATATAACTAGACAAAAAATCTTATATAAGATTAAAATAAATATTATGTGAACAGTTTACACAACATTCAGTGTGTAACAAAATTGTACTACAACCAAATGAAAAGAGGTTGATCAAATACTAAAATCCAATGAGTGTTTTTTTTTGCCTATAAATACTATACAAAACTTCACTGTTTATTATAAACCAAAAAATCTCTCAAATATTAAGTTTTTGTTTTTGTTTTTTCGTTTTCATATATATATTTATAAACTTTAAGATGAATTTTATAAAAATATGGTAAAATTATATAATCTTTATATATATATATATATAATTATTTAATATTTTCATAAAATAATATATATATATATATATATTACTCAACATATTCATAAATTTAATACAATTTTTAACTAAAATTTAATATAATTTATGTGAAAAGTATTTATACACATAATTTTAATGCTATTAAAATATATAACTACACTAAATAATCTTATATAAAATTTAGATAAATAAAAAACATATATGTTACAGTTGATTTTATTGCAAATACATTATGGATAAACAAAAATACTTTATATTTTTGATTTCATTATAGGTTGTAATTGTATTTAACTTTTATATAATGTTTAAATTTTCATTGTATTTATTAAAATAATAATATTTGTTTTTATATATAAAAATTTGTTTTTTTAGATATCTAACTTGCATATTTTTATTATTCGGTCAAATATAATAAATTAATAAGTTAATTTAACCAGTTAAATCTATATTTATTATGTATAATCTATATAATTTATATTTGTTATGTATAATTTGATATGCATATTTTAATTTATATCATCTATTGAAAACTAAAACATTTGAATCGCGACTTTGATGCAGATTAAATAGATAATGTAAACAATTAATGTAAATTAAATAGAACTAATGCAGAAAAATATAGATCACCTAGTTTATTAGTTAATCATAGTTTATTAAATTAGCGCAAGACATTCGGTTTATTGTTTAGGTCAGGTTACGTTGTTTAAAATTCATTTAGAAATTGAACTTTTGTTGGATCGGATCGGTTAGAATGATATCAAATTTTTATCGGGGTTCTATTTTTCCAAAAACCAAAAACATAATCAAAATTAAAAAATAGTTCTAATTTAGTTTGAGTTTGAAGCCAAAAATCTTAAAGACAAAAAAAATCCAAAAAACTGCGTTAAATTAAAAAAAAACTCAAAAATAATCAGGTAATAGATTTTTTTAAATAATTTTATTTATAAATTATATATTTTATATATTTATTTTAAAACTAAAATTAATTAGTGATATGTAAACTGAATATATATATATAATATTCAACGGCTTTTTATAAATATAATATAAAAAATAATATGTGTTTTATATCCATTTTGTATATAAATTTGCTTAAAATAAATTTGTACTTAAAATAATAAACAAAATAAACTATTAAGCTAGTATAATTTGGAGACAATTAATGTTTAATTTGAAAAAGTCAAACACACATGATTGATCTCTAGCCTGCTATACAACACCTTTCCTTATTTATTTTGCAGATCAATAAATTATTATCTAAATGTAGATTAGCTATTATCTTTTTATTTTATTTTGGTATGCATTTTAAATGGTGAGTGAAAAGGAAATGCAGTTCTATCTGTAAAATAAATGTTCAGCATAAAATCTGCATGTCCATTCATATTTCTCAATGAAATGGACTAATATTTCTCATTTCTTTAATTTCAAGTATATACTATTACATCGCTATGAAAGCAGAGCTTGGCTTGCGTGATTGACATATACTATTTAAAATATGGGAAAACACACAGAAAATGTATTCGGAGAAGAGAGACGAAAAGGCGGAACTTCTGGAGGGGCTCAGTATTGGGAGGGACGACAAAACTAACGTAACTCCCCTTCAACAGGTTCGCTAATCGCTCTCACCATTAATTTTGTTTGTTTGTTTGTTACGCTATCACCATTATTATTATTTATTTGTTTTGGTTTTATGCTAACACCAACATTATATAATACTCCCTCCGTTTCAAAATGTTATATATTCTAGATTTTTCACACGTTTTAATAAAATACATTAAATTTGCATAAATTTTTGTAATTATTTTTTTCCCATAATTTTGGACCAATAAAAATCAGATAAATGCAATTAAGTTTTTTGAAGTTTGCAATTAGTTAATAAAATATGCATTGAAAATGTAAAAAGTAGATCTTTTTAAAACAATTTTTTTCTTTAGAATATGTAACTTTAAGAAACGGAGGGAGTAACTCCGTTACTTAATCGATGACATTTTATACTTAAGTAAAGTAGTGGTTTTTTATCTATTGAAAACTATGATTAACTACACTCTTCGGTAAACAAATAAAAAGATCCATATGCTGCAAGACTATATTGAATAATTTCTGATAATATTATTATTAGCACATGTAAAGATTTTTCTAGGCATAGGCATACGAATCCTCAAGACGGGTTTAGATTGATTTTATCAGATTCATATCCTTTGAGTTTAGCAAATTTAGATTCAATAGGTATTTTTAGTTTTTACGGTCCGGTTTGGAGTCGAACATGTATTAGCGAATCCTAAACAAAAATATCTAAAAGGTTAATTTGCCTTTACTCATATTCAATATAAACTTGTTTTTTATATCGGTTTCAGATCGGGTTTTTCGATTCAAGCAGAATACTTATGCCTAGATTTTCCAGTCGTTTTTAGATGCATTCACTTTCAGTTTTTTTTTAAATGACATTTTCACTTTCAGATTTGATCTTTAGCGTTTGATATTTTCAACCTAAATCTTAAACAATACTAGTAACTTTTAAACAATTCACGTTCGTACGTTTCAACTTAAACGCTAAATGACAACGAATATATTTTTGCGTTTGGCGTTTACATTTTGTATTTTCTAAAACAATGTGGCCTTTTTTGAAAAACAATTCACTTGTGAAAACGCGTGCGCAGGAACAATGCTTTCAATAGTCGAGCAGACCTACAACGCTCCCCGCCCCACCCCCAATAACTAGTAGAACTAGAGCTACCATTTAAAATATGTTAACAATTATTATTACTTTTTTTTGTTCTTTTTTTGGTAGTTGTCTTTTCTTTGAAAATGTTCACAGTAAATTAACTCCTTAACTACACGATAAGTTTGTAATAAATAATTGACATTTGTATAGAGTTTCTAATCTTAATCCATTTTATTGATAAAAATTAAATGATACTTACAAGAGATGAATAATAAGCATGAATCATGTAGGATGTAATGCTGATATGGGGGGAGCATGATCAGGTTTTTCCTTTGAAAATGGCCCATGACCTCAAAGAGTAAGACCCTTAATTCTTTAGCACTTTGTTTACATATCGTTTAGAAAAAAATCACATCTATTCATTACATCTGCAGGATGTTGGGGAAGAAGGCGAAGTTGAAAGTGATACAAAAGACATCACACATACCCCAAACAGAAAAGCCCAAAGAATTCAATGGAACTATCATGTCTTTTTTGTTATCTCGCTCTCCTTCAATCTGATCGTAATATCCATATCAAACTAAAAACTTGCGTACTGATTCCTTATTTCATCAACGTTAGGAGTGTTTGTGACAATTTCAAATGTATTTAAGATTTTTTTTTCATTTTACTAATGAGACTAGATGAATAGGTGAACAATAAAAACAAGATTTATGACAAGTCACGAGAAAATTGTTCATAATAAAAGTAATGACAACCAAATTGTAGACAATGAAAATAAGGTAAGAACTGCATGCAGAGGGCGTGGATGACAAAACGGTTCAGCCAATAGTTTCTTCTGTTCCCTACTCTGTCTCTTTAAAACAAACATTATATTTTAATGATTCTATGAAAACAACCAGAGGGCACAGATACACAAAGATATCATCTTCTCTTCTCTTCTCTTTCATTTCCTCCCTGCCTCTATTGTGAGTTTGAGAAGAAAATAAAAACTCCCAAGATATTCTGCTCAGTACAAATTTCGATTGCTATGGATAACATTTATTCTGCGATGTACGCTACTGCTGCTAACCCTTCTATATCAACATTCACCCCGTGCTTTATCAGCATCTTCTATTACCTCAACATTATGGACCACATGATGACGTCCACAAAACAATGGACCAATAACTGCATGGGGTGGGTACCTCCTTTCTCTCAGATCTACACCTGCATGCTTCTCTACATTCAAACCATGCGAGCCATGAAAGCCTCCGGCTATTTATCCCCCGGCTCTGAACTCTCCCTACTCCTCGGAGATTTCTGTAACGTATTCCCTTTGCAAAACCTCTGGATCCCTGGTCCCCTTGTTTATGCTTTCAAAAGCGTTGCATGCTTCTCACCGTCAGCCTCAGGAAGATTCGGAAATGTTACTCCAGCGCTCCCCTCGTCTCCAGGATGGTCTAAAGCTCGACCTTCCCAACCTCAACCTTTTCATCTCCAGACTGAACTCTGTCTGTGCTGCGGCTACTCGTCCCGACATGACGTCCGACCTCTTCTTACGTGATGTCAACGGTCCAAACTACATGGCTAATTTATTCAGCCAAGCTTGTGACCAAAGTGATCATGAACAGGCTAACCTCACCTCCCCTGGTGCGTGCCTGACCTACTCTGGAAGCTTAAGATTATGGCAAAATGCTAACTCTCAACTCGCATTGCTCGGCATTCCCAAATGTTTGGACGTGAATGCTACTGAATTCAATGATAACTGGACAACCTTCCTCAGGCTGTCGGAAGACGCCACTTGGTTTGGATCGATTGCTGCTATGATGGCTAAGTATTGCCAGTTTTGGAAAGGCTCCATGCCTTTATACGACTGTTCTGCTTCAGGTTCAGCTGCTGGTGCTGTACGCTGCACTGCTACTGACACTGACGTGTTTGATCCCCCACACTGGACTGCACAAGCTGGAAACCATAATGCAACCCAACACGCCAACCCACACCAAGTTGGACATTACTCTATGCGTTCTAATCTGTCTTTGGTTTTTAAAGCTGCTACGAGCGTAAGAGACATCTCTGTCTCCCACATCTTCGCTGCTCAAACGTACAACATATATTTGAGCCCTAATGATGATGGAAACAATGCTCTCCGTCATGGACATTTTTGGAGCATCTACCCT
The DNA here is from genome assembly GCA_012274485.2 of Sinapis alba. Classification (NCBI taxonomy): domain Eukaryota; kingdom Viridiplantae; phylum Streptophyta; class Magnoliopsida; order Brassicales; family Brassicaceae; genus Sinapis; species Sinapis alba. The sequence goes on from MU108402.1 coordinate 22,908, forward strand.
GATGCATTTACAAAGTCTGGGATACATATTTATCCCGGCGTCATCTCTTATTTAGCTCGAGACTACCACTCTCACTCTCGGATTGATTCCAACGATCTCTGTATCTCCGAGGCAGACACATCCTCAGATGATGCATCCTAGGTTTTTTGGTTAACATCGTGAGATTGTGTAGACGAGTTGTCAACTTTTAAATGAATCACCGCATCTTTTTCATCGTTATTATTAGACTAACAAAAATAATACAACAATTGCGTGACACCTGCCTAGGATGCTAGAAATTGATTTATGACGTCACGGGGAAATGTTGGTCTTCAAACAATTTCGTCTACAGCTCCAATAAAAAAAACATGAATTCATCACAACCCTTTTTTTTTCTTCCTTCAGAAAGACATTCCTCCAAAGATGTGTTCCTTAATTAGACAGTATTTAGCATCATAGACAGGAGACATTAGTCATCGATCCAAGAGCTTCCTTGTCAAGCTGTTGCTGAAGATGAAGTGGGTTCTGTAAAGACATCAGCAACCAGAAGATGTAACTTGCCTCTACTACTTTAA